>JARJLG010000232.1:0-145556 GCA_029448575.1 Mycena maculata | reverse complement strand
GCCATAGAGAGGTCCGATCTGTTGGCTAAAGGCACTACGCCTCTAGTTACATAGTAAAGACTTGTCAGGTCACCGATACCACGAGGGTCAACGGCCTGGGGAGCTGCTGTGTATTTACGCGTAATTCAAAGTCCAACCATTCGATCGAATTGGGACAGAGATAAAGTGTTATACCAAGGACATACACACACCATCCATTCTGACTACAAATTACACCTGAGAAAGTACACTACTGGAGCTGGGCATCAACGAACAAAGGAACCTTTGCTGAAAGTGGAACACGGCCCGAACAGTCCGGCAGTAGCCGACGGATCAATCCACGGCATGTTTGATATTCAACGCTTAGACCGAGGTCTGGATTGGGTAGCGCAGTTGTTGCCTAGGGAAGATTGATCCACTAGCTCCATCATTCATGTGCTGGAGTAGTTTATCCGTTTTCCCGCACCACAAGTCATACTATATGACCATTTAACCGTGATTCTGCAGAGAGGGCTAGACACGGGTAAAATCCACATCATAATATGATGCCATCTCTGGGATTAGAATCAAATCAGAACATAGGTCTCGGAACAAAGTATCTATTTAACCGTTTATTTATCCGTTTGTATTCATTGCGTGCTCATTGCTAATTATTCATGTACTATTTATATTTTATTAGTCCTGCATGTTGTGTCACTCGTTTGTATAAATACAGACAGGTTCAGAGAGGGAAGGCAGTGAATTCACCCCTTCTTGCTAGACGTATTCAGCTCTGCTGGTATTGTCGCTTGGGAAGCCTTGTATTCATTCGGAGTACCTCTTGGAACTTGTAAAGTTCTTTTAGTTATTTCGGTCAATATATTGTTGGTTGTTGGATCACATCTCGCGCTAGGATCTTAAGGAAACAGAACACGGAACAGACTCATAAGGGTTTCATAAGGGTTTCGCAAGGGTTTCATAAGGATTTAGGCAAACGGACTTGATAGAACAAGGAACAGAATCATAAGGGACCGAGAACACTGAAAGGATAACAACGTCTAAGGACTAATCCACCCACCCCACGAGATAAAACACCTCTTGGCACCTTCTAGACCTCATCTGAGTCACTAGATCGGCTAATTGAATCAAATCAGTATTTACGCGTAAATAGCTATTACTTATATCTAGCACAACCAGAGACCTAATACTTGGTCTGATCCCCGTACTCGCACCGTTTATTGTTTGGATTTGTGTTCAGTGTTGGTTTTGTGTTATTAGTGCTCTAAAGCGCTGATTTACATTTTACTACATTTCACGCTTGTTCAGATAGTCAGCGTTTCAGCGGAACTTCCAGAGAAGGAGGCAGTGAGTTGCCAGCAATGCCAGGTTGGTCTAAAAAACCCATCTCGACATCTAGTGGCTAATTCAGAGTGTCAGTGACATGTATCTCAGAGAACGGCCAGGTACTTGCATCGGGCGGCGCATCTGGAAGGTTACCGCTCGTTGATTGCTCTGGCTCCTCTGGTAGAATCTGCAGGGCATTCTCAGCCTTCTTGCGTCTCTTCCGTTTCATCCGCTCAAGGTCCCTCTCCCCTTCCCTGGCCTGCTTATCGCCCAGTGCCTGTGCCTCTTTGAAGATATCACATGCGCGTTGATGAATTTTAAGCTCACGATCGGTCACGAATGTGCGTGGGCATGGTGGAGTACATGTAACGAGTGCCGCCATAAGCAGAACAGCCAGAATGAGGATGTTCATTGGGAATAGGACATGAAGGCAGAGAGAAAGAGGGGGTTAGTCTCACCCTATGAGTCAGTGTCTCAGAGTCGGCGGCCATCCAATCAGCATAGAATTTGAAATTTGATTCATAAAAGGAAATCAATAACAAATACGCTCTGCCCGCTGACGCATTGATTGAGATTTCAGTGCCTTTCTGCTGGGTGTCTGGGCAGGCCAGAGGGAATCTGATTCATCTGCGAGGCCAGAACTGGATGCAGGCTGTAAAGTTCATTGAGAATGTTACTCGCACAAGGAAGCAAAACTCGTACCACCACGGCCATAGCCCATGCCATCAACTTTTTCCCCTGGGCAACGGCGTTGGTTAATAGCTGCAAGGGCATTTTACTAAATAACCTACGACAACTTGATTTTCCAGCAAGGTGACATAGTATTCCTGACAGAGCCGCACCTTGGTTTCAAGCGCATGTACCGAAAAAGTCGAAATCGAAAACGCCTGATAGTCCTCGTGGTCGATCCATTTCGGACCGGAATCTAGTTTCCAGATGCGTCAGACAAATAGAGGGCTTATCAAAACTTCTTCCGCGAGACCGTGGCGCGGCTGGAGGCAGAAGCAGCTGTACTGATAGTGAGTTCCCGACCGCTAGGCATCCGGTAAAAATGGGAGAAGACTCAGAGGCAACAGAAACATACTGTGTGAGCCTTGTACATATTTTTGAGCAGTACTTGACGTGTTGATGCACATAGCTCTGCTCTCTCGTGGCTTTCGCTTCCAAACAGTGAGTGTGACGGGGAATTTCTGAAATTGGGTCGGGTCTGACCTGCAGGAAAGACACTTAGAATACCTTTTCCTCCGCCACAGAGTCCAATTCTGGTTCCGAGTCAGACTCGTCTGCCAGGTTTTTGTAACACAGCGGGCTCTCGAGAAAGGGCAGGATTTTTCGTGCCATGCGAGGAGACAGTTCATAACTGTCATCCGGTACCTAGGATGCGTCAAGACACGTAAATTTGACCAATAAAAACCTACCCCGTCAACAAAGAGGTCGGGCATCTCGTCGGTGGAGAGAGGAATGCAAGATATCACGCGCAATAGGCCCATGTGAAGATCACTGATCAGCACACGTTCTCCCTCTGCCGAGAGATACGCACATGTGAGGAATATTTCAGGAGGTTCATGTCTCACCTTCGAGTCAGAGCCAGATAAGAGGTATAAGATGCACAATGCCATCAGACCCATCTCATTTCTGCCTACCATCTCCCCCGAGTCCACTTCCACTTCCCCTGGCCCCCAGCCCGTGTCTGTGTTCACGCCTGTCCACTATGACGGATGCCACCAACGCAGACGTTCCTGCTGGCGGGCCTTTGCAGGATCGTACCAATGCCCCAGTCCTGACTGCTGCCGACATAGAAGCAAGGGACCGCGAGATTGCACACCTCAAGGGTCTTATTGACGGTTTCACCAAGAAGAAAGGTCGTGGTCGAAAGCGCGTTCAGTGTGTATGGTCTTGTTATGATGGCACGCTCTTTCCTGACTCACCTTTTTCTTGAGCACCGACCCCACTGCCAGCGACAACGAAGAGGGCCCAGCCGCTAAGAAGTCAAAGGACGATACCCGGATCGACTACATTGGCTATGGCCGCACCATTGGCCGCTTCCTCGGCCCATTCGTGAACATCGGTAATGTGGTCGAGTATGGCTGCACGGTGGATACTGCCATGTCAGGCAATGAAGGCGAGACCGAGTAAGTGTGGGCTTACCCCGGTGTCCTGTCTAACCCTTCTCGCAGTGAACACCTGGAAGAGGCCTGGAAAATCCTTTGGTCCAAGTTCCCGCGCTTCCACGAATATCTTCTGTCGCTCTCGAAGGAGCTGACAACCCGTCGGGCCATTATTAAACAGGTCACCTTTTGCTCTTCATCGCTGTTCATATGCTTATTCATCTGTGCAGATGACTATCGGTCTAGAAGGTGTACGCTCCGACAATACAGCCACGCTCAAGCGTGGCATCCCTGGCTGGCTCACCAAGGACAAGACACCGCTGGACCCACCACTGGCCTCACTGACATCCAAGACCCACCGCGGATTTGCACATCCGGTATTTGCAAGGCTGCTGACACCAATGGAGTGGGCTCCTAATGAAGAGTGAGTCCATCGCTGGCCGTTGATACCCGACTTACCATCTGCTCAAGAACTTGGATAGCCATCGCCGGTAAAACTCTGGTCGTGACCAGTAGTCAGCTCCCGGCATTTGTGTTCCCATTGGACCAGGAATTTCCTCTCGACATCGCGGACTTGGAGGATGATGCCTGGATTGCTGTGCTTGACAATGCGCTGAAAGGCGAGGTCCTCCTATGGGTATGTTTTCTTTCATTGAGCAAGATGATGTCAACAGGACCGACAGTCTGCCAAGGCGATCTTCATGGGTCCCGAGGCCGCACTTCAGGGCGATGGGTATCATAAAGGCAGGCCCGGCAATGCGAGCATAATTATGCTCCTCACTTTCACTCCTCGGGTCATCGCTTGGGTTGTTGCGCAGGTGCGTCCATCAGATTCTTCTATTGATATGCTGAACAGCTTCTTTCCAGGTTTATTTCGCACTCTCGGCGAAGACCGAGTGGTACAAGACCGAGGGCGACCACTTCGACTACGACACCTTCTTCTGGACGATGTACAACCTTTTCGACAATGAAGAATGGGGCGGGGAGATCATTGCGCTCTGGAACAAGTGCGTTCCTGACTTCTTTTGTGATAGCGCTGTCTCCTGACTGATTGATAGGGTCGTCCTTGGCCTTGTCAAGGCCACCGCTCCCTCCACCACCGCCTCTGGTCCCACCCCCCTCGAGCGCGTCAAAGCGGCCCGGTCTCGCAAGCGTGCAGCTGCTGCCGCAGCCGCCACTGCCCCTGCCCCTGCTACTGTCACTGCTCCTGCCCCTGCCGCTAGCCCTTCCACTGTTCCCACTGCCTAGTCCAATAACCCCGTTATATCATCGCTACAGCCTGTATAATCATTACCTAGCCAATATACCGCTTTTTTTGCTTTATTTGTGTCGTGAAATGGCTATCGTATACCTGCAAGGATCTCCCGACCACCTCCGCCGCACAGAACGTAAAAAGCATGGTGTCTGGGCAAGAGCAGGCCAAGACATTATATACAACATTCGACATGGGGAGTACATATATGCACCGTTGGATCCAATCCTCCCTACAAGACTTCACATGGCAGATACGCCTTACATAGAAATTAAACCTTGCATAAGGCTCTTTGTATTTTTCACCAGGCTGATAAGCCTGGTGCGCCTGGCGGCCTTTATAAGGCTTTGTTTGGCCTTGTCAATTTCTCCCAGTTTCAGTGATGGCGTATAACCCCGACCTGCATCTCGGCATCAGTCAAGTTCTTCGAGGCCACCTCCGTAAGCCTGCAATAGTATTTCACACGGCGGTTGGCTTCAATCGCACGTAGGGACACCAGCTGGATTTCTGCCTGGCAAGTATCAACAGAGGCGTGAGCCTCCGCCAAAAGGGACTGTACAAAATGGGCCTCCGCCGCCCGTGAATTCATTACATCATGCGCAAGTTCTAGCTTAAGGTCGAGTTCTTCCGCAGGTGGGAGGAGGGATACAGTCGTCTTCAAGGTCTGAGAATTGGCTGGGAAAGTCTAGAATATCAACACTCACTGGTAAATCAAGTGTACATCTCAGGTTTCGAGTCAAGAATACCCCTGGCGTCGCCCCACGGACTTGGGTGACATTATTGGTATGTTCTGTTCCACCGGTCTCGTCCATAATGAGGAAATAAAACAAGATCTTCAAGCAGAACATGGGGGTTTGAGAGATGTTGAGATAGCGCTCACGTGCCGCAGGTCGGTGTTGTTCATCTCCCGTCACGTTCGGCATCCGCTGCCAAGTTCCCACTGGCAAGCTCAAGTTCCAACGTTAATCGTTTCCACCTCTAATCGGTTCCATAGTCTTAGACCTTGCATTCCCCTTGCTTTGGTCGTAGGACTTGGACTGACTCCCTCCCAGTACGTCAACTTACCTTTCCCAGTTTCTTCATTCTGATGCTTTTTTTTCTTTACCATCGGTTTTCAGCTCCAACTAGTCGTCCCATTTCCTCTCCCCGGAGTCCTCCATGGCGCATTCCTGTGCAATGCCGTGCTCAAAATCAGCCCATTATTGCCCAATATGCAATGCATATTTCCCGAACAAGACAAGATGCCTCCAACACCTGAATCAACCTAATGGATGCTGTCATGCGGCATTTCATCCAGCAGCTCTCAAAGCCCAACGTACTCTCACCGAAAAATTCAATCTACACTCACGCCAGCAGAAGCACTCAGCAGAAGTGGCGGACGACGATTCATTGGATATTGATGATGAGCCAATGGATACTCCTTGGCTCCAGGATCTCGATTTCCCTGTCGATGAACCCGACGCTCCAGTCCCCCACAACGGCTATCGTGAATACTATGAAGGCGCAGCCAAAACATATGGGCGGGCTCAGACATTCATGGAATCCTTCTGACAAGACACATATGCAGAGGAATGCAGGGCGACAGGAAACATACATTATCTATTCACCTCCCCTGAAGAATGGGAGCTCGCTTTGTTCCTTTCAAGGTCGAACATGTCCATTGCTGCCATCGACGAATTTCGGAAGCTACGCCTGGTAAGAGGTTTTCGTCTTCAATAACAGTTCTGTCAATTGATTGACGCTGATCTAGACAGCAAACATGCATCTGTCCTTCAAAACTGCCAAAGATCTATGCAGCCGCATAGAGATTTTGCCCCCGGCCCGACATGGAATGCACTTCCATGGGCTACAGTTAATCCCACGAAAAACCCGTTGACTCTGTACTATCGGGATCCTCTCGAGTGCCTCCAGGAACTCCTTAGCAATCCCCTCGTCAGTGACTTTATACATTTTACCCCGTTCCGAATGTGGGCAACCGCTGAAAAACTCGTGTGGATTTATACCGAGTGGCTTTCCGCGGATGCGGCGTGGCGAATACAGGTAATTTGACTTCTGTTTACACAGAACAGTAGTCTCACATATTCGACTGCAGGACAAAATACCAGAAGGCGCTACGGTGCTCGGAACAGTCCTGTCCTCAAACAAAACACAGCTAACTTCAATGACCAGAAATCGGCAGGCGCACCCTCTTCTCATCAGCTTAGCTGATATCGACATGGAGTTTCGGATGAAGGCATCTCACCACGCTTTTCTACTCCTCGCCCTGCTTCCGATTGCAAAATCCCGGGAGAAGAATCCGGAGATCAGGGGCGTTCTAGGGAGTCGGCTTTTCCATTCCATCCTGGATTTCGTTCTCCAGCCACTCAAAAAAACGACTGAAATTGGGGCAATGATGACTGACCCTCTCAGCTGGCGGAGGTTCTGTTTCACCCCCATAGCTGCCTACATCGTTGACACGCCAGAGTCCGCTTGATCGCTGGAGTTGCCGGGAAAACATCTTCCGTAACAACGGCATCGTACAAGCAGTTCGGAGATCCGTTCAGACATCCACCCAGGACCACCTCCCACACCCGCTCCCAGTTGATCAAGTAAGAGCAGACGCATGACCCCTGGGATCTTGCCTCGTACGTCAAGGCAGCCAAACAGCGTCATCTTAACGGTGTTCACCGGCCTTTTTGGCGAGACTGGCCATTAGCTGAACCATTCGAGTTTCTCACACCGGAGGTCTTGCACCACTGGTTAAAGTTTTTCTATGATCACCTTTGCAAATGGTGCATCGAGGCAGTTGGGGCTGTTGAGATAGATTTCCGATTCTCTGTTTTGCGGCTGCATACAGGAATGCGGCATTTCAAGGAGGGCATCTCCAAGGGGAAGCAGACAACTGGAAGGGAGCATCACGATATTCAGCGTTACATTATCCCCGTAATTGCAGGGGTTTCAAAGCCATTCCTAACCGCCATCACATCCCTCAACAATTTCTTCTACCACGGACAAGCCCCGGTCATCAATGACGACATTCTGACCAAGATGTCAGATCATTTGAAGACATTTCACAAGAACAAGGAAGCGATTTTGGCGGCCGGTGTTCGCAAAGGGAAAAAGGGTCCTATCAATAACTGGTACATTCCGAAGTTGGAATTTCTTCAAAGCGTCATCCCCGCTATTCGAGCGAACGGTGTTCCGCTACAGTGGAGCGCGGATGTGACGGAGCATGCTCACATCACCCTCGTGAAGGATCCCGCATCCAACTCGAACAACCAAAACTACGAATCCCAGATATGCCGCCATTTGGACCGTAGAGACAAGTGCAGGCGATTCGATCTCACAACTGCCATTGCGACCGCGGGGCTTGATTTTGGTGCTTGTGAACTAGGAGATGGTCATATGGTTGATCACACTTCGGAGTTATTGGACCAAATTGAGCCGGTTGCCCGTCTTTCAGGCACCGATCAGCCGAACGTCAATTATTTTGAGCAAAGCTCATTACTGGCTAATGGCTGATTCCCCAATGCCCCACTCCCGTTCCGAACATTCAAATCTCTCGATGGGAACACCACATTCCATCTCTCTCGAGACCACGTTGGTCGTCAGCTGACAGTAGACGCCACAGCAACCAGATTCCGGTTATCAGACTTACGACCAGCTCTTGCCGAGTACCTCCATCGACCACTTACAAGCCGACTTGTGATTGGTGGCAGACGACCGAGGCTCAAAGATGAACGACTGCCATTCGACAAGCTTGAGGTCTGGCACAACCTCCGCATCCAGAACCATGCATTCCATGATTCAAACAAAATCTTGATTCCTGAGACAATCAACACTGACCCGCCCGACAATAATTGGATATGTGGCCGTGCAGATCCAGTGCTTGTGAATAGTGATTCTGAGGTCAAGTGGCCTCAAAATGGCCTGGAAGGTATGCTGAATACTCTGCCCTTGCTCCTGGACCAATATTTCTTTTAGGCCACACCATCTGTCAGCTTCGGATGATTTTCCGTGTTGTTCCCTGGAGAGACTCTCAACCTGTCTCAGGAACAAGCAGATTTCTCGCCTATGTTCAGCGGTTTGATGTCGTCAATCAAACAGATCCCGCAACGAACATGAGCGGTCCTATTCCGGAACCAGCAAGCGGCATGTATCACCTCAAGCGCGCGAGACGGTCCGATCAATCTATCATGGGTGATATTGTGCTATTGGATCGACTTCGAGCGCGTATCGAGCTTACTCCTCGATTCGGGAAGGCCGCAGACAGACGACTAACAAAGGAAACAAGTCTAGACTATTGTGATGACTTCTGGTTGTCAAAATGGTTCACTAAGGAGCTTTTCTTCGCCTTATCACATTAGCCAAGTAGTATCAATTGAATGATTATTCCTCCGTTCAACCACAAGACCTTCATGTTTTTTTTTTTTTTTTTTTGGAGCGACAAGACGTGAAAATTACATCGCTGCAGGAGTTAAGAACCATGCCAGACACCGCCAAAGCCAAGGAGACTATATGAAACTAAGATTACTACGGAAGAATACACAACGCCTCGATGTAACTACAGAGCCCTATGTAGAACGACCGACTCTATGGAGCACTATGGAGGTCTACATATATCTGGTCAACTACAGTCAACTACAGTGTGCTACGACGAAAATCAGGGTTTGCTGATGGTACCTAATGTAGGCGACTCCAATCGTAATTATAAAGGTGATACTTGTACATTAACTCATCCTAATTACGAGGTGATTTGGGACACATGCGCGTTGCTCAATCTGAAAAAGATTTAGTGCTACGGTCAGGATTCCGCGAATTGTTCATGACAGTCGCCGAGTGGAGATCTTTAACGTTGATCAAGGCTGGTCCGGTGCGTTGGCCATCACCGTTGAGTGGCGTCAGTGGCCGTCGAGAGGGTTTTGAGGCGTTTCTAGGGTCGACGGCGAGATCCTTCTGTCCAGATGGCGGAATGGGAGCGACCGAAGAGAGGGAATGCTCCTGAATCCGGACAGGTTCGGTCAGAATATACTCAACGCAGCGAGATAGTAAAATTACCTTGGACTGAGGGAAAGGGGTGTTTACGTCGTCTTCAAATGCTTCCCGATGAATGAAGTCAAAGATTTCAACTTCAGAAGGTTCCTTCTTCGCGCTGGCCTGTTATCATATTTCGAATTTTGTTTAGAATACTGTTTTCGATGAACCTATCTCTGCCACCGGGGAAAACTTTGTAAGATCTGGTGCTGGATACGTATTGAACAACGCTTCTAATTCTGCGTCAATAGCGCTTTTCACTTGGGCATCCGGGGCGAAGGGAGAATAGTCTTGGTCGAAACGGCGTACTGAGTCACGAACGAGGTGAGAACCCGGGGAAGAGAGGCCCTCAGAATACTGTGAAGTACACATCGCGAGATTTGAATGAGATCAGACAATGGAATGATCTACCGGTGCGGTTGAACCAGACGGCGAAGAGGCTCCACCAGAGAAGTCCTGAGACGGGAGGTGAACTGTACACTGGATTCGCTGCAAGTTGCGGAGAACGACGAAATCTATGGAATGTCAAGATGATGATAATAGTACCTGATCCTGGGTGTACCGGAGGAGGGCCACTAGGTGCTAGTAGTGGTTCTCCGTTCAGATCACTTGGGAGCCTTCCAGCTATAACTTCATCTCAGCAATCTTCAATTCCAGGGCGACGGATACGTACGCACTTCAATATGTAAGTTGTTGCCCCGGCTCGGATGAGGGGGGTGAGGAACAGCTCAAGCCACGCGACCGGTGGGAGCGTATCCTTCTTCATGATGAGCCAGACCTTGCCGATGTATGTATACAGGCCCCCATCGACCTTCCCCGCGTTTTCAACCGAGCGAGCATCTATCCGCCGCATCAGATGCTTTAGTATTCTCACCGAGGCAGGCCTCAATTGCCTGGGCGCGTGTCAATCGCGACTACCTAAGAGGCCATCATATATTCACACACCTTTGCGAAACCTGGGGGTTTCCCTTTCAACTCGGAGGCAAGACTAAGGGTGAATTTGAATTGGAAAATGCCCTTTCCTAGCGCGTGGCAAACTTCCCGGGGCCCCGCATTTCCTGAAGGCAGATTATCCGAGTCCACTGTGATAGATCTCCAATCTGCCGGAGAAAGGGTGGGAAAGGCTGGAACCAGGAAATCCGGGCTTCTGATCGTGTTCAGAATCATTTGGGAAATCGCCTTGTTCATTTCGTCGACGGCGGGGAGCGGAAATGAATGGGAGGAGTCCCAGTGTTGTCATTGACCGGGTATATACCGGGTTGTCAAAGGGGTCAGGTCAATGGATTGACTATTGACCGATCGGTCAATGACCTCGGCCATTGATCACCGGTAAGCTCCGGGGCATTTTGATCGCGACAATTCTGCAGTCTTTTCCAACTCCACGACCCTCTGATCCATCCAGCCTTTCAATAGATGAATTCACCCATGTATTTCATGGCATTTTACAATATTGTGAAGTGGATGAAGGGATTGGATCATGATTAATGCACGGCCATGCGATACAATCAGGCGGCAGTCTCGTTAAACCCATCGGTCGGTGACGACACACCCTCTGCCTCTGCGGCCAACTCCTTCTCCTCCTCTTCCAGACCACTGATTCCGCCATTCCAGAAAAAATCCAGTTCATTGGCGGGTGTTCCTGCAGCTGGATACGAGAATAGATCTGCGAGTTTGATCTTCTTGTAGGCGGGAATGCGGAGCACAGGATTCGTCACGGATTCGGAGGCTGATGGAGGGGGTGGAGGAGTGCAAGTTGCAACGGGAGGAAGTAGCTCGGCTGCCGCGTCTTCCGCTTCTTCCTGCGTTGCCAGATCGACCAACATATCAGCGATCACCGTAAAATCCATCTCAACGACAGACGATTCAGGAGCTGGCGTGGGCGTGGCGGAATTGTTGGCGTCCATTGCAGCGATTTCATCCTGATCATCAGCTAGACTGAAACGGCGAGGTCGCCTTTGTGGAATAAGGCCAGCCGTGCGATGACTCTCTTGACAATCCATCCATACAGTAGTTGATTTGTGGACCTTGAGAGGGTCGAGACAGTTTCGGTGTTTTGTGTGAGTGATACCGTAGATGCTGAACACGCGTTCTGGTCCTGCGGAGTTCGGTACCATGCTGAGGATCCAGATTGCGAGCTTGACAAACCCGCTACAGCCGGCCAAACCTGTCCCAGAGTCCATGCGCCTCCAGATTGCTATTATATCAATCGGCTGGTTCTAATGTAGAGAGTTTAAGATAATCATAGAAAACAAAATGAAAAATAAACTTACAGCTTCTTTGTACATGGCTCGATACCCCTCAAGCCACATCGAGTTAGGCGAAAAGTAGCCATCGTTGTCGCAATATAACTGGAATGTTTGCATGAAATCAATGTCAGTGCTCGCGTCCTGGCCATAAAATCGCTTATATGCGCGGCAGAGAAGGTGATAAAATGCCATGGGTGGAAGCTGTGCCGAGTTGAAAGCACGCGAACAAATGTACGGATTCAAGAACACGGCTAAAATCATTAGCTCCTGGTCGGTCTTGCCCCACCGCCGCTCGAGGCTCCCTTGCACAGTCGTCTTGACAACCTCATCTTGGTTAGAGTCAAAAATGCGGAACAAATTTCCGAGGCAAAGAAGAACGGTATCGAGCCAACAGGTGGGCGCTTGGAGGAGGTTGGATGCAATTGCAAGAGGCTCAAGATTTGAAGCGATGCTGCGTGCTCGTTATCACAGAGTTTCTCATTCGATATAAATCAACTCACCGTCCTATGTTCTTCCAGAATCCATCGTCTTTCACAATCTCAATGATCCGTTCCGCGGCGTTGACCTGCTCCTCTTTGCGGCCTGCACAAACGCGTAATGTTTGCTCGTGAGTGATGACGCAAGCATGAATGGCACGTTCCAGTTTTTTCAATCGGCGGAGCGAGCAGTACTGCAAAACCCATCGTGTGATAATGGGAAGGATAAGGGCGAGGGATTCACCGAAAGTCATCATTTGTTGTGTACAGAGGAGATCCAGCGCCGTGCCGTGATGGTTGAACCACTTGATGACCTCAATTGCAAGCTTAGCCGCGCCCATCCACGACACCTTGATTGATAGAAAGTTTCCGGTGATGAGACTCGACTGATGTGCCCAGCATTCGAATGTAGCGAGGAAGGGCATCTCCTCCTTTGCAAGACGTCACATCTTTTTGCCATCTGGGCCGTCGTCCGTGCAAAGCGTGATTACCTCCACGTTGTACATTGACTTGGCATAGATCAAATCACTTTTGACAATTCCCCAGAGTTCGTCGCCGGTTTTCGGCCGCCCAGTCATATCGTGCGTGCGGAGGAGGTAGGGCTTTGGGATAGTGAGTATCGAAAGCCGAAGGTAAAAGGATTGAACACACCTTAGTCTCAACGCTCAGCATTGAAGTATCAACATGAGTTTTGGCGATATTGGTCCAGCTATCTTCTGAGTACGTCGCCAACTTCCCCTCGATCAACTGACGAGTACGAGCAATGACTTTATCTGCCTCCTTGTCTAGAATTCGACCTGATAGGACATGACGGTCTGGGAGTTTCGCAGCAGGAAGGTATTTGTCAAAGAAAAGTTTAAACTGGGGGTTCGCGACCGCTTTCCAAGACCAGCCGCATGCAACAAAGAGTCGACAAAGATCCTGGCCAAACTCTTCCTGTTGATCAGCACTCCAGGGAGGGGGTGCATGGGAAAATGAAGAGGTCGAGGTGCGACGGCGTTTCAAATTGGGGCTATCAAGGTGGGGTGAAGGCGGATAATCGTAGCCGGACAGAGAAGGCGAGTGAGGTAGTGGAGAGAATAGCAGTGAACCGGATGGTGGAGACATGGAGCCCGGAGGCGGCATCTGCATATGTGAGGATCCGGGGATAGCTTGATGTGGGAACTGATAGGATGGATTGGGGACTGCCGACCCTTGTGACTGGGAAGTGGCTTTGGCGCTAGCTATCCAACGAAGCAAATATTGTATCCCGTGTTTTGATACGAGCGGGGGATTGAGCGAGATTAGAACAGGCTGTCGCATGCCGGCGCATCTTGTCTGTCTTCCCAGACATGGGGTTCGGACACAACGGGTCTACAATTGCTGCCAGTGGAGGAGGTGTGAGTTATACAGCCTGTCGTTGGCGACATATAACATACCTATAGTATACCAAGCATCTTCTGTCTTTGCTAAAGGAGGAGGTGCTCCATTTGCGACAGCAGAAGTCTCCGCGTTGCGTAGTCTGGCAACGATAACATCTAGGCAAGATCGACACCATGTATTGACATGATGCTTGCCGGTCCCGTACTGGGTTTTGTTCGTCCAAAAAAGGGCCCAGAGGGGTGATTTTGGGGGCATATTCGTTACACAGGGTACAGGATTTGTGGCTGGAGCTTAGGAAGAGCCAAGAAAGAGTGTAGAAGTCTTAGGAAGAGACGCGTCGCGCGTCAAGGCTGGCGTGGGAACTATTTCTCAATCGGGCACGGACTGGTCAAATGACCGGTCATTGACCGGGTTTTTGCATTGCCGGGTCGATGTCATTGACTTTTATTGACCGTTATTGTCTGACCCCGACAACACTGGGCCCCGGAGGACAATTATTTGCATGTGATTCTGACGCCACTGCCACTGACACGTATGTTTCTTCCCACGGGCATTGAGTGATGGCCGAAAGATCTGCGGGCTGGACTAGGCTGGACTTCAAGGGTGGCGCAGGTCGGACTTGTGTTCCATCGAGTACAATTCATGCTCCCTCTGCCACTGCGTCTTTGTTATATTTATATTTATATTTCTAGTCTGTGCCCTAATAGTCGCGTGGAATGTACATATTATTGATCGGAAGTACTGTCTTGCTGTGTCCACTATAGGACAAGTGGTTAGACCATCCGCCCAAGTTCAACTGCCGAAAGCGGAAGGACGGGGGTTCGATTCCTCCCAGTGGCACTCGGGGCCGGTCGCGGGGACTGTCCTAGTTCAAGAGGTGAGTGTTCCGCGCAAACACCAGTAGTACCCTGCCTTGGTACAGTGGCTGCGTTTCCATGGGTATTTTTTCCGTCTAGAAGAAGACAACTTGTTCTTTCGCTCAAGATGTACAATTTCCTCACAAAACTCGTATTATATTTCCCTTCTTTTTACCGTGCTGGCCAATATCATAAAGGGAGTAGGTCACATTCTCCAACAACTTGCAAGACTTGAGATCTTGAGAACTTGGATTGAATATGGGTTGTAGCACACTCATTACATCAAATCATCCACGCCCTCACTCGACTCAGCAGACATATCCTGCACACTAAAATGAATAGTTTCGTCAAATTTGTTCAACCCACCTTTGGAGCGTAGATTAACACAATAAAGTGAACAAATTTAAACTTGACCAGTCAGGATTAAGATAGGACGCGTCCATATCCATCCAATTGTGATCGGGCGGCATCAACTTGCCAATTTCTTAGGAACAAAGTCGAGATTGGGATTCTATCCCAGTGATCTCCTCTAAATAGGCACTAGAGTAAGTCACCAAAGAGTTATCTAGTCTTCCAATTTTCTGTATAAATTCACAAGGATATTTATATCCGTACCTGAGACGATTTAGAAGTGACCACCAGTATAAAATATTTAATTTGGTCCCCGTTGTTGAGAAAACTTAACATCGGACTCCCGATCACTCTTGGGTGCTTATGGGTGCGGCCTATCTTACCGGCTGAAGATATAGCGGCACCCATGAGACAGAAGAACTACAGAGGTGAGCCATGAATTCATCATCGAGTTCCCACGGTTCATTTCATTACTCGAGTGTGATATTGGTGAAAAATGTCGTGATGAGAAATTGGCCTGGTCTTATAAAATCCTTCGTCGTGGTACATCATAGTAGCTGCATTTACTTCGAACTAAACAGCGCCCCTCTCGGCTTCCTCAACGACTCCGCAAATCCGAGGAACGTTTCGGCAAGACGGACCTAGAACAACGTAAGGCCTGAAATACAATTGAAGATAAAAGACAAACTGTGTCAAGCGCTTCGCTATAAGAAGAAGTTATCGTCGCTTCAGCCGGAACCAGCGGGTCGCGTGGTGCGCCATTTTGCACCTCCAAAGCAACCTGAGCCATACGTCTTAAAATCGCACTCTGCGCAGCGGAGCCAAAGGAAACAGAGTGGAATGAGAGTGGTTTTCTAGGAATGGTTGGGATTAATATTGGCGAGGTAAATGAAAAGGCTCCGCACCCCAGGGCGACAGCACTACGGCTGAGACTGCGGACTGTCTCGTCTGCAATACTGCATTCGCCATCTGACAAGAATATGACCACCGGTGTCCTAGCGCAGAAACACTTAAGCACACCGAAAGAAGAAAAATACAAAGGAATGAAATACCGCTCTGTGCTCCAGTGCTGGCGCATTACTGCTTCGGCATTTGTGATTGCAAGAGTAAAATTGGTACCACCACCAGTCTGGTACGCCAAGAGTTTAGTCAACAGCTGGTCGGGAGTGTTTGTAAAGTCATTCGCGATGCAGGTGGACACAGTGTGGTCGAACAGAACCACGCTATAAGCGTCTCTACGAACAGGAGCGGCCGCTCCCTGACCGCCGTTGCTGTTTAAGGCAGTGTTGCGCGACATCCAAAAACCGTGGAGGGCGGAGTAGACAGCGCCGAGCCTGTTGTTTGTGGAGCGTGAGATCAACGCAGTCCCTGGTGCATTGCGAAGGGGTCCACGATCAGTGCACCCCATAGAGCTAGATCTATGCGTATTGTCAAGAGGCTTTCTTGAGGAGGAGTTGTATGAAAGACTTACCGGTCGATCACGAATATTCTGGAGGCCCGCGAAAATGAGAATGACAGGACATACGCTGAGTATACTACGTACACATGGAATGCCTGCTGCATCACAGACGGATTCTTGCAGTTGAAAACGTGCCCGTCGTTAGAAAGATATCCCAATCCAGCCGCTTGCGTGGCGCGCGGGTGGAAAAGAGGCAATGTACAATATGAGGGGTGGGCCGCAGTGGTGGCGGTTCCTGCATGCTCCGTGTCTGCGAAGAGATCGGATCCATACCTTCGTATCAGATCCCTGAGAGGGTTTATTCACCTGGGCACATGGCGTCACTGAGGAACTATGAGAAACGGCCGGGCGTCAGACCATTTCCACGTACCATTTCCCGAAGTTGAGTTGATCGGGTCTGGAGTAAGGATCTGGTATTAAGCTTCAGGACGTCTGTACTATCACATTCATTGATCGATGTCATACCTTTGAACCCTAGAATAGGAATTTAAACCTTCCCGAACATGATGAATTTGACCGTCGACGTACCTGTGCGCCTCCAAAACAGGGAGTGTGTGATCCAGTCTTTCGCACGGTTGGGATTGGGCGTCATCCGAGTCTTGAGGTGTTGAACTTCGGGTCCATCGCAAGAAGCAGCATCGTCCGCACGACAGTAATCGACATGGACGTGTCTACCCATCTCTTGGCAGACGAGGTTGCACATCATCGGTGCTCCGTCATCGTCCGCCCCGAACTTACGGCCATTCAGCTCCAGGATAGTCCCATCGGGTCCGTCCACCGCCCATCGAGTTTTCGACATGGAACCGTGGTGAGTCTCATGCTCCTGTTGCGGGTGGCCTGTCCGATCATCAGCATCTTCTTGCACTTCGCAGAGCGTCAGTTGATTAAATTCATACCTCGAGGTAGCGTGCAATAGTATCCGCAACTTTCGCATCGCGTCTCACAGAAGTGGAACGGAGTCGGGTCTGTGCTATGATTATGGGGCCCAGAGTGTTGTTTTTCTCCAGGAGGAATGGGAAATACGCAGGGGAGGCGTTTTGCAACTGTTGAAGTGTTCAACCGATGCTTAGATATAATATTTTAATCAGGATTACCTTGTGAATACTAGGGATGTTTCGTCACTTCAGTTTTAATAATTCATGCTGGAACCTCCATACCTTGGTGTACTGGAATGTCTCATGCCGTCCAGTGAAGGTTGCTTCGATGGACTGGGGTGCAGTTTCAATTTCACACGTGCCGTCTGCTTGACACAGCGCAGCACAATTGTGAGTTTGGCTAGGCAGCATTGATGGGACATCGAGGATCAGATGTATCAGACACCTACCCGCAAAGATGAACCGCGTCTGTTTCCAGGCCGTGAAGATGATCGTCATTCGAACAAAGACGTTTGCAGAGTTCGCAAGGGACAGGACACGCAGAAGAATCACAGACATGTTGTGTATGAGGTTCGTCGCTGGAAAGGTATTCATTTAGCAAAATTAATAACATAAAATAAGAAACGAACCTCGCAATCGCACAGGTTTTGGGGCATGAATATGACTTGGTTCCTGGAACCTTCAGGTTCTTCAAATTGCACGGCTGAACGAACTGAGTAACAAATGGACCAAATAATAACCACACAAACCTCTCCGCATTTGTGCAAGCGCGCGGAACACATATGGTCATCCCCAACATGTCCAACGACCTGCAATGGATTAACGCGAGGCGCAGAGTCTAGACGGACAAAGTCGCACCTTCATGCAACTCCCTAGACAGCCTTGCTTGTCTTTCAGCCCGCACGGCTCGCCGCACAGGTGGATATCGATGGCGCATCTAATATGGGGTTAGAAATTTGGAAAGGGAAGAGGAGGAGGGCGTACATGTGGCGCGCAGCGTGACCGGCCCTTTGAACGTCTGAGCACAAGTTGATCTGGAAAAGATAATACAACGTACGGAAGCCCACACGTCTTTTCAGTGGCCGGGTGTTCGTCTCCGAAATCGCAAGGGTGAACACATTGATGGGATGTTCGACAGTCGTGCGGAATGCTCGAGTCATGGCGCCGGCTCAGGAGGCACTTGAGTTGGCAATGAGCGCACTGCGAGCCGCAGACCTCCACGTTAGCTCGCAGATCTACGATGGCGGTTTCGAATACTCTTCGGAGCATCTCTATGTTGGCGTGAATGGATTTGAACCTGGAAAGATTCGACGAGATCCATTCATAGACATGCTGGATTCGCATTTCAGCCAACCCATCGAGGTATGTCGAAAGTCTACCGGTCCATTCAACATTTGATGCATTTGCTCGACCAGCAAACTGGTCCCAAGAGTGTTGAAGAACGACCAGCATCTCTTCTCTCCGCGACGCAGGAGAGTCGGCAGAAGAAAGGAAGAACTGAGCCGGCGTGTCCGGTTTTTCAATGAGTTGATCGGTATCGAAGTTCTGTCGGAAAAAAATGAGTCGAGGGCGGGAGAGTGAAAGAGACATGCGGACTTTCAACGGCTCATTGTCTGGGTCTAACTCGAAGACCCCGAATGTGAGTGCATTGGTGAGACCTCCAAGTAACTTTTGTGCCCGATGAGCAACGAGCGTTTCTAGACAGAAGCGCTCAGTAATTGTTAACAAGGAATATTATGACTCACGGGACAATGAACCCCAATCATTCGCCTATTGCAAAAGACCTGAGTGAATTGTGGTAGAACGAAAATAGGATTGAACGACCTTTAATTTGGCCATGAGTGTTTTGAGCGTGTGCAGGAACTCGCCCGCTGTTCGATGGGTTACTTCCTGTTTATCCAGTAGTCGCTTTACCGCAGGAAACAATGTATAAAACTGTTTCGACTCGATGACCGGCCAAGGCACAATGTTCAGCTGCCCAGCATGAAGGCGGGAAATGAAGTTAGCATCCTGTTCATCTTCCACGATTTTCTGGAACAGACGGTAAGCAGGCAAGCAAAGAAATGTGTGTATTTCTTCACTTGGAACTTGGTCGAAAACCTGGGGTGATATCAGTGCATACCGATCTTTATTATGCTGTCCACTTACTCCCTGACGATCTCGTTCTTATCAGACTCGACCACATCCTGTCGGACGCCACTCAGTTGACTTCCACGACATTAGCGTTTCGATTGTACATGCCTTGATAATTATTGTGAGGGTAGATCGAAACAGAGTTGGATTGGCAGCGGGATCGAGGACGGTCGACGAGGATTGGAATGATTGGAAAAGACCGGAGATACTACGGGACATGGCGAAGTTGTTGCGGAATAGGACCTGGATTTCATGCTATGGGATGTGCTGATTCAAAAGTCAAGGCGACGCACCAGATTTGAAATAGCAGTATTGAACAGAACTAGCAAGGTGTCTTCCTGTGCGGAGCGTTCGATACTATGGACACCTGGATAGATATTAAGAAGAGAATGACCCTCGAATAAATAAGTTTGACCTTCGAAATCCAAAGCGACTAATTTTCAATCGCGTCAGCAAACCCAGCCGAAACACCGACCCACTCACCTAGCAAACTGTCCTCAGTGGGGGTCACTGACATCCAGACTCCTTCTGAAAATGGGGGATTGAATACAAAACAAATAATCGGGTGCCCCGAAAAACTAACCCGTCGTTCTCATAGCGCTCCCGGCAACTAAATGAAATTGTAGGGAAGGTGTGAATCAGGAGGGGAATGGACTTACAAGACGTATCGGCCAGGTGATTTAAAGAGAAGCTTTTACCGACACTCTGTTCGCCCATGGATGACACAACTTTGACCGGCTGAGAAAAAGTAAGGATCGGTCAAGTCGGTCGAGAAAATTCCCTGCCTTGGACGTCATATACGACTGAAAGACGCTTTCCATCCACGAAAAAGTGATCGAATCAACAATCTGGTGGATTTCAGCGCCGAGTAGATGCCGCTCCAAAGCAGCCGAGACGACACCATCTTTCAAGGGCAGGAACCGATTCTCCCGAGTGACTGCAATTTGAATTGGGATCAAACAAAGAAGATCTACGAGCCATTCCCCGGCACGGAATAGAGAGAGATCCCATTGGGCATCAAGCGACCGTTCGGAGAAGAAGGAAGCACTCAATGGAAGAGCCGACACTTGAATCCTCTTCAAAGTCTCGCCGCCGGGTTTTTTCGTACGCTGTTCCCAGGTAATAATGAGCTCGGAAAAGTGGCCGGCGAATCTGTCATGGTCTCTGTCCGTGACGAACACGAGTTTTCGTGCCCTTCTGTTCACCGAAGAGATAATTGTCTTCCGTTGAACCGCGGCCACGACAGGGAACCGCGTCCAAACATCCGCATGGCAATCGATAAGGGAATTATGGGCGGAGACAATCGAGCTCGATTTAGAGAAGGTCTTCACGCCCGTCTCCTTGAACATGAATTCTGTAGTTTTCTTGGTGATGTCCAAGACGACGGACTGGCAGACGCGAGCGTCCGTATCGATGCCAACAAGATGCACATTTCGTCGGTTAACCAAAGACGTCAATGTTGCTGATGCGTCGGGGAGGTCAAGAGTGCCGAGATCGATCCCCTGGGAAGACCCAAATGTACTCCAATGGTATGCACGGAAGGACAAGTTGTCGCCGGGCTCGCGGAATGATAGAAGGAGGCAGGCGCCATCGGGCGATGAATAAAGGCCGTCAGGTTGTTTTTCCAGCGCTAAAGACGCCGGTCTAAGATGAAATCAAAACTTGGACGACGGATAACTGGTGCGGGAGAAACTAACCTGAATTGCTGTGTTATCAAGGAAAAAATCCTTGCTTGCCCACTTGTATCGAGGAATAAAATCTCTTCGGATCCAGAGACGAAGCATGATTGAGAAACAAAAGTTCCTGCAGCATACCACGGTTTCAGGTCGAGTGAGCTTCCCCAGGCCTGAAGGGCGTTGAAAGTCTCATCGAATACATAGATATGAAGAAGCAGCTGAGGTCCAGGCAAGGTTCAACGATTGAAACGGGAATTCCGGAGAAATCGAACCTTGGATGTTTCACAGAGGGATAGCATACGCTTCTGCTCGTCGTATGCCAATAAGACTTCCTTTCCAATCTTGTCCCGATGGAGAACACGTTTGGCACTGGCCCGGCCTCGCGATACAGCGTTTTCGAGGGCCGCTGGACTCTCCAAATAAATATAGAGAACCTCGGGGTTTTCGATTATCAACAGGAGCTTCCTGCTTTCGAGTAATTGTGCATGCCTGTGGAAGATCAGTCAATCAGTAAAACGGTATCGTTGTCCAGGGAAAAACCTCACAGAATTCGGTGTCCGACCTGGACGTTGAAAACCTGAGCAGAACTGGCTTTCACGTGAGGTGAGGGCACAAAAGTTGATTCTAATTGAAGCGTGTGCTGGTCGTCTGTCGTGAGCTGTATGGCGTGCAGCTTGCATTCGACGACAGGTTCGGTACGGTATTTGTGGCTGCCGCTGATCTTGAAGGCTAAAAGGCTGGGAATGAAAATCCGCCGACGAGAAAATTAAATTTGCACTCACCGGTTCCAAATCCTTGCTTGCAGCGTTCTACCCCTTCGAATATCAGGGTTCGACTAAAATTTTATTGAAAGTCAATTATACGTGGCGGCCAATCGATTTTAGGACATACGAGTTGACAGGGATATCCCGCTCATATTCTTCAATCAACTGAAGCCGAGAATCTTTGCGCTGGTCCTCGAGGAGCCCTGCGTACTTGCGATGGATTTGTCCCTTGAAAGTCTCGTGTTGCAGGAGTACCGATTTGCCAACAAGCCGGCCAAGGAGTGTTTTGACAATGCCTTGGAGGTGACTATTGGCTTCCTCCACCGTCCGGGTTATGAGGTCTTGTAGGAGAGGCTCCCCGGCCAGCATATCATCCAGGCGGCCAAGAAATTGGGAATCGGTGACGGCCGCCAGCTGGTCACGGACTCGGCGGCGAATCTTCTGTTCCGGGGTCAAGTGCTCATCCGAGAACCAGCTTGCCAACTTGGAGATGATCCCTTTGCCTTCCGCCTGGGAATCTCTGGCTTTGATAGCGAGAGAAAGACTGTCCATCCCATCTTTGGAAATGCGCTCGATGAAATCCTGACGATCCGCAAGTTCAAGATCTGGCGTATCCTTGAGGACGATGTCGATGCAGAGGAGTTGCTCTTTGAGAGTTTTAAATTTGGCCGAAAGTTTGGGGCCCAGCCTGTCGCCCGGTGAGGGTGTGGCCCTTTCCAGTTCGTCCTTGAACTTGGTATGCACCCCCACTAAACTTTCGTATTGAGCTGGGAATGAACGAGTCAACGGCCTTTTTTCTTTTTTTTTGTTCGTAAAACACTGACTGCGGTGCATGTTAATTTCATCATCGGAAGACGAAGAAAGCACTGAGCGATGCACAGTCCTGGGTTTTGAGTCAACATAAATGTCCCGGTCGAATGCACAGGGAAATGAACGCACGGGAACACCGCCAGAAGGCGGTCTACAATAACTTCGCGAAGCATGGGCTCCGATTGCGGAGAGTCGTCGGTGAGCTTCTGCTTGGTCTCCTGTACTTCCTTTTTCTCGGCAGCGTCGATTGACTCCTTCGCCGTTTTGTTCCTAGATTTCCAGGCCTTGACCGTCACCGAGCAGCGCGATTCAAGCCCATGCTCCATTAGAATGTTGATCCCCTCGTCAGTCAACGTCGGGCTGAGGCGAACCGGGCCGGCGCCGCTGGAAAATTATTTCAGCGAGGCGTGAGGAAATTAGAAAGTATTTACGTACATGAAGCTTTGCAACTGGACTGCATTGTGGGTTTCTCCACGAATGACACGTTCTACGGACTTGCCGGGAACGAAGTGTTTCGTCATGATGGCTTGTGCGGTCTCGCCGTGAACCAAGGTGGGCTGCAATTCAGATGCGTCCAGAGTGCACTCCACATGGAGTTTCTCAACGGCGAGGATCGGGGTATTCATCTCAAGTGTAGATTCAGTTCATGTTCGGATTCAAAATGAACGTACCAGACTCACCGTGAACCCGGGGCGCACCGTGACATTCTCTTCCTGCTCGTTCGTCTTGGCCACCTCAAACGTGAACAGCCGGTCGGACTCCTCGTCGAGATCCATGAAGAGGTCTTCCGATTCTTCGTTCCAGACAATTGCCCGCGCATGCTCGGGCGAGACGAGGCAAGTGACCTGGTCCGCGATCTTCGTGAGATACCTAAATAAAGTTTGGTTCAATTTTCGCTCTTTCGTTGAATAGTATATATACCTCATGAATGTGACTCGGTTGCGCCGCACAGAGGAGATCGCGTCGTCGTTCCAGGTCGTAGGCTCGGGCCAGTATATGACGAAGATCTGCTCGGCGTCCGCTGCGTCCTCGTTGCCAGCACGGAGCACATAGAGGCCGGAGCGCAGGTGCGGGACGGACGGGTTGTCCGTGGATTGGTTCAGAGCGCGAGCACTGGGAAAATCTGAACAGTGATTTTCGGATAAGAGAACATACTCACGTTTCTTGGTTGATGACACCGCGGCACGACAAGAAAGCGACGATTTCAGACTTGCTTCCGTACAACCCGAGCGGCTTGATCGCAACTTTGTCGAGCGCGTTGAAGTCGACCTGTTGTGCTGGTCAGTGAGGCTCGGTCGGATCGCTCAACATGCTCAGCGCACCTTGATAAGCGAGGCGTAGGCCCCGGGGGAGAGCACGTTGATTAGTTCTTTGAGGGAGTCCTGCGCGATGATGATCTTGTCGACTATCGGACCCGTCAGCGTGGAAGATGTCGCCGTGAGGCAGGAAACTCACCAAGCCCGCCGCTGCAGCGGAGGTGAGTAATTAGTCTCGCGCGCGCCAGTTCAAAATAAGTGCTTACCTCCCGGATTCAGTGATCAAGTCCAGGACGCGGTACATTCCTTGGATCGAATGGAGCAGGTCCATGTTCACTTCTGCCTTGGGGGTAACGGGCTGGATTTGGAATCAGTGCCGGCTGCTATGAAGGAAATTTAGCCTTTTACATCGACGTCCATGGCATCCGGGTCGTCGAACTTGGGCCGCTTGGCCGGGGGTTCCGGCGACGGTTCCGGCGGCATAGGTTTGGTATTCTTGAGAGCCTCCTTTAGATTGTCGTCGGTTGGAGGTTGTGGCTCGGACGAAGCCTTGTCTGTGTTTGTCGCAGCGGGATCACCGCCGCCGGCGTGACCTTCGATCGCGTCGTCTTTGTCCAAATGCATGGCTACACAACACTGAGTAAAATACAGAACACACGGAAGAGGCGCTCCTACCTTTGGGCGGATCCGGAGGTGGTTCGATATCGTGCTCACCTACTCAAAGAAAGTGAGACAAAGACAAAGACAAAATTGAACACAGATCCGCACCGGGGTCGTCGAGCGTGGTGTTCTCAATCCAGGCGCCGGGGAAAACTTCAGGAGGAGAGTAGATCATTCAATCTGCGGGGGGCAGGTGAAGGTGCTGGAGAAAGAACGGACTGGCTGGCGCAGGCTTTAGGGTGATCGGGAGCCTGCCATGAGGCAGCATGCTCTAGGTTCTTTTCCACGGCAACGCATCTAATCCAAATTTACGCGTCCGGGGGCGCGTCCAAGGCATGCCCTTGCCATATTTCGACGGGCGCTTCATTTTGGGGTCATCACCAGGTCCTTGGACAGGGTATGATATTAAAGCACGCAGGCAGAGGTTACGCTACATACTGCATCCTTTGGCTAGATTTACAGCACTCCATAACAGTGAACTGTCTCTTATAGTTAGCGCTCCAGGTCGCGCGTGCAAGGGCACGGAGTTGGGGGTGACATTTGGCGCATCGATCTCGGAGAAACCGATCCACTGCGCGCTGTGAACGAGGGTGGTAAGGCTTGTCCGCGGGCAGCAAAATGTACGAAGTGGAAGGACAGAGTTGCATCAGATCCATCATGGTGTCACCGCCAATCGCCACCGTTCCCCGGTGGTATTTTGATTTCTAAGTCAAGTACCTAGACAATAAGTGCACGTAGCCCATCCTGGAATTGTGCGGCGAACGACTCTACAAGCGTCCGTTCGATCGCATCCTCGCCCCATGTCAATGTAACCGTAACTGCGCCCGTCGGATCCCCAATCACATTCAGCTTCAACGCCGCCCCAATCACGACATCACACTGCGCAAACGTCATGCGCCCGACGCGCCAGGGCCCGCTCTCCGAGTCCGCCAACGCCACGCGGCCCACATTTGACACCTCGAACGTCGCACCGCGCTTGCTCCCGAGCTTCCCGCGCAAAAAGGCGGCGACGTTCCCGAACAGGAACATGAGCATGCCGATCTCCTCGCGTGCAGTGCGCCTCTGGCGCTGAAGCTCGGCCGCGTACGCCTTCGCGGCGGGCCACGAGAACGCGGGGTGCACGGGAGGGAACGTGTGGTGGGCGCTGACATAGTCGCACATGGCCGCGGCGGGCGCACCGGCGACGCCGCGGAGCGAGATGGCGACGTAGGCGGAGAGCGTCTTGTACTGCGGCGCGTTGGGCGGGACGAGGCGCGAGGCCGTCGCGCAGGCGAGGACGTAGAGGGCGGAGGTCACGGTCGCTCCATGCGAGCGGCACACCTTGGCGAATCCGCTCATTTCGGCGCTGGAGAACGCCATGAGCTTGACGAGGGGCTTGATATCGGGGGTCTGGGAAACGGGATTCGCGGTCCACGCGGAGTGAAGAGGGGCCCAAGAAGCAGGGGCAAAAAGGGCGAACAGCTCCGCGAAGATCTTGCCGAGGGATGGCCAGAGACTGGTCACGGCCTCAATGGGAGGTCGGAGGGAGAGAGATGGAGGTACGACGACCAGAGGAGAGTCATCTCCGACGATAACGCCCTGGAGCGCGGTAAGAAGAGACTGGTGGAAGGCTACGCCACTGAGTCCATCGCCGATGCCGTGGTGGAAAATCAGAACGACCGTGCCGTCATTGAGTACCTCGACGCGCCAAAGCGGGAGTTGGGTAGAGGTGTCGAACGGGCGCGATAGTTGGCCCTGTATGGCGGCCTCCAGGTCGTTGTTGTCGGTAAACTGCACGACGAGCGACAATTCAATCGTCTCGAGCCTGACGAACACCGGCTTGGAGTCCTCTGCTTCAAGCCTGACAGCCAACGAAGGATGGGTTTCTATGACCTTGCGTAGAGCGGGGAATATGTTTTCCTTGATGAGGATCGCCCGCTCTACATTGGTGTACGTTGCCGAAGACACGACACCCGAGTCGAGCCCCAGAAAGTGGCGGTAAACGTGAAAAGATTCGAAAAGCCCTGAGACGAGTCAGTGTCTCAAAACAGATAAAACTCTGTAAAAACGTACCAACGGGGCGCAAGTGATTGGGGGAAGACATGTAAGCTGTAACTCCCCCCATTGGAACTGTGTGAGCTGCAACTACCGCACAACCGTGCAGCCGCGGCTAATTATCGTATTCAGCTGACGCCATTCAAAGCAGAGCGATTCGGACGGTAAAGAGGCGAGCTGGTGAGGTTTATAGACCCGAGTATACCTTGGTGCACTCCTTGGAATTGAGACGCAAGTGGGAGGTGGTTGCCGCTGTGAACAAGCGAACGAGCCGATAAAAGTTTCGGAAGAACTCGGAAACAGTCCGTGCAATCAAATGTGTGTCGGCAACAAGTCGGCAAGCTACATATTGTTTTAGCCCCCCTTCTGTCCACGACTTTGATCGTGCGCGATAACTTTGTGAATTCAGGCCATATTGCTCTCGGCATTTTGTGGTAGGCACATACATGTGTTTTCTAAGTGCTAAATTTTTTCCAGATTTTTCCAACTTGTGGCGTGGAAGATATGAACCTTCCGATGATGGAACCACATGTCGAATCGGCTTCGGCAGGTGGCGTGTGGGAAATTTCCATCAAAAACGTCCTTTTTTCATTTTCTTTGTACGATGTAGCGCAATAATTCAGCCTAAAATTGACATGGGGATGCCCATGGTATGGATACATATCCCAGATTTTTCCTGGAGGTATAAGGGTCGAAATGCGGTCAGCATCAACGATAATTCCATACCAGGGTGCGTGGACACATCAGGGGCTAAAATAGTATTTCGAGTAGTTTGTGACATACGAGGCACTGGAAATTGAAAACAAAGGACCGAGTGAACATTAGATCAAGGCACAACTATCTTTTTCAGCCGTTCTATTGCTGTAAAAAATCCGATTGTAATTCAAGTGTGGGTAAGCACGTCTCTTGACATGATATCCCGCTGCACGCAGGTTTGAGTCAAGCCGAGGTCGAAGTAGCTTCTGCTATCAGGACACGGGTGAAAATGCCACGCCGATTTGCCTCCCAATCGTCTAGCAGGGAGATATATTATTCGACATTTATGGGTCGGATAGCTTTTAATTGGCTTCATCCAGTCTGTTGCTGAAGGCAGTGTCTTGTCAGCTTCCTCACCCTTCTTCACCCATCCACACATTATTAAAAGCACCGGCAAGTTTATTGAGGCAACCGGCCGTTTCTCGTGACGGCGCGAAGTGCTCAAGACAATCTGCGACAAGCATACGCAAGATGGGAGTCGGAGGAAGAGTGAGACGAGGGAGGCTAACAAGTGGCAGCTATACAAGAACCAAACCAAACATTTAAGTGTAAGGCGACGCATCCGTACTGTGAAATCAAAACAACCGGCGGACCGTTGAACCGAAATCGCTTTTCTTTCCTTTTTTGATCCTGTAGCGTTGTGGACGAAAGAAGGTGATTGCCCATTACTGGCATCAGGAGCGGTGCTCGCGTATCACCTGACGCTCCTGTCTGAGAGCAAAAACCAAAAGGCCGGGAGTACTGGGATCAAAGTGATGGCGGACATGATGGCGGACATGATGGCGGACAGAGGGCTTCAGGTGTTTGACTGTAGCCCGACACCCGCACCCTTTTCAGTCCAGGCTTTCCTCTGAGGATGCTCTGCTATGCTGACACCCTGAAATAAAAGGCTTTCTTCGGTTAACTTGTACTTGTACTTCAGCTTGTACTTCAGCTTAAATTAAATACAATATATCCCTGGCTGGACGTACTTCCTTCCAGCTCTAGGCCTGCATGGGTATCTCTCTAGCCATAGCACCATATGGCTATGCATGGAGTCAGGTCCTTCCAGGCGTCTACGTCCATGGCTCTCTCCCCAGGTGAAAGTCTCCTCGGCCTGACCCACAGAGCTATCCATTCTAATGTCTGCTTGGTAATTGACCACCATGATCCCCGATCTGCCAGCCGCACAGATTCTTGAGAGATTGCTTGCTCATGAGTCACTATACCACAACCTACGTTACAGCGATATCCAACGCTTCTTTGAACTCACACACCGACTCTGGCCAGAGATTTTGGGCACGGAGACGTCTAGGCCACTGTCGCTACCTCCTCCAGTGTGCGATTTACTGGCCACTGTCCTTCAACTGGATACAAGTCTCATCCAGCTAACTTGGCATGCTTTTGGGGATATTGCTGAGGCCGCTTACAATGGCCCACCTCAGCCATCTGTAGATGATATTTTCCGCGTTCATGGGAGGACCCAAAAGCTTGGTCTGTCCTTCTGAACCGAAATTTTGAAGAAATCTGACTATCAGTACAGGTGCTGAACCTCTGCGCCCCCCAATCACATCTTGCTTGAAATGTCAGCATGGTCTGAGCAAAGAGAGCATTGTGGAAGGCCGCCTGTACACCCTTCACCGCGGTATCTTACCAATCTTCTCAAAATCCTTGTACTGCCGACGTAAGTTTATCTCTCAAAACTCTTCAAGAAATGTATAACCTACCAGCCTACCGACAGCCTGCCATATCCGCTATTACAACAATTATTATGTTTGCAATGCCAGCAATGAAGATGCTCGTCGTGAATACTATTCACAGGAAGTCCCTCGCTTCATTCACGTAACAGAGACATCATACGTCGACCCTGATCTCTGCAAATATTTCAGCAGTCAAATGTGTCAGTCCCAGTAAGCCTTTTGACCAATGAAACATGTCCAGGATCTGAAATCTCCTTTAGCGCCACTTGCCAAGGAATTTCTCGGGTTTATAACCAGGCGGTCGGGATTTCCGACCTACCCAACGCTTACCGCCTCGTCAACGAACTGACAGGAGAGCTTGTCCTGGATGCATTCCTCATCCATGCCATATTACAAGACAAGAATGCCCGACGGGAGACCCTTTCTTTGCCTCATCACGGACTCCAGAACCACCGCTACAATGAAGCGCTGGCTGAGAGAAATTACCGAATGGCCGGAACTGGGCAACCTATGTGGGCGCATGCGTGCAATAGGTGTATGAAAGTTTACCAAGGAGAAGACGGTAATTGGTGTGAGTCTTGATCTTATTGTCTACTTCCATCTGTTGATTTCCGTCTTGCAGACCGTATGACTGCTGGTGTACATGATGGAGTTACAGTTCGCCATCTCTGCTGTAGCAAGCATGAGTGCCAAGACGCCTTACCCACACAACGACACCATTTCTGCGCTAAACACCAGTACCTAGACAAAATCTGTCACATCAAGGACTGTACCGAAAACGCCCGGCCTGGCTTCCGTACATGTTCAATAGAGTCACACCGGCTCTTCCGAGAAGCTGCTGATGAGAAGAATACTGCAATGTTCCAGTTGCAGACGTGTCTTCAAAATGCTGCCATTTCTGAAGTCCCACTTGCTGGGTCTAGCGCATCTGGCCCGGCAGCTCAATCAATCCCTTCTGACGCCATACCGACTCCCTCTTCGCATGTCAAAGACAACCTTACACGGAGTTGGATGCATAACGAGCAATTGTTTGTTCGATGCTGTGGTATCATCATCTCAAGGGCGACCATGTTCGGGTCCGAAGGAATTACCAGTGTGAAGGTATCTTGTTTTTCTGTACGCGACTGAATTGTACTTATCTTCAATCAGAACTTTTTGAAGGCCACATTCCCAGAGATATATCCTGGGTCCCTTCCATCTTACATTTTTTACGACAACAACTGTTCTTTTCTCAAGCACTTGCACAGCTGCGATGATCACTATTTCGACAATGTTGGGCTCCCTGTGAACGTCTTCCACTTCAAGTGCAAGCATTCTGAGGGAGACGTCTTTTGCCAGATCCACTGCAACCCCGCGCGCTTCCGAGAACTCATTGGCAGTGATGGAAAATGGGTCTTCAATTCTTCAGCCGCTGAGCAGGCCAACATCTGGTTTAGCAAGTATCAGGCCATGGTACAGGATATGCCTGTTCTGAAGTGCGTCTTTTATCTGAGAACGTCACTGCTATCTAATCTGTGCAGGTATAACTTCTTCCTAGACGAAATGATTTCCATGCATAACGAGCATGTTGCAGCTGAGCTGACTTCTCAGGGCCACTTCCCTCACATCCAGTTGCAAACTTTGTTGAAGGGTGGAGCACCTTTCATAGTACCTTTCACCACACCTTCCGTTGTGCAGTAAATAACAAATGTAACAGTATATTCATGGCCGACGTGATCTAAGATTATACCCACAGCGAATACTTCTAAGACGGTCAGCCGGAGTTACATCTTTCGCCGCCGCGGTTGGGTGCTTCCCACTCGATTGCGCATTAGCGTTCATAGACGACTGACTGGGTAGTATTGTAGCATGAGCATGACGGCCATTGAACACCCTAGTTATACAATTCTTCGTTAGCAAAACAATATCAGTACAGTTAACAACTGAAACTCACCAAACGGTATTCGGTCTCGTTTCAATCACAACACCCCATCTCACATACGCAAAGTTGTACTCGTGCTGCTTGCAGTTTTCCTTCTCCAGTTGCACACAGGGATAGAGCCCGCCAACACGATCTGCCCGTGAATGTCCCTCCGCCAAATCGGCCTTACCAATGTCTTCGTCCCAATGTACACAGCTAATGTAGTTATCACACTCAAAGGTGGATAGTCCATGCTTGCCTAAGCGACCCACACAAGCCTCAGATGTCATCCAGGCAAGTTCAGATTTCAAGCCTGGGCAAATGGTGTCTCCAGCTTCCACCAGAAGGTCGGTATCCTGTGTTCCAATTAATGATGGCCACAGAGAAGGGCGGTAGCAGCTCACCACAGCCTGCCTGAATAATGCCTTGATATCATCCGGCGTATCTCCTTGGTGAGAGGCATATGGTCCATATCCATCCCCTCTATGGCCACCCTTAGGCATCTGAGTGCCTTCACCGGTCATCGTACCATAAGCCCAGGCTTCCATATCTTCCCGACGTCTGGCCCGGACTTTGACCCGCCGGTGGTTGGCGATGAGCTACTGATGAATCTGCTTTCCAAACACTCGGTATCGAACTCCTCCTACCTGAGACGCAGGTTGGGTTAAAACTGATAGAAAGACTGTGAAATCAAGCGCATATTCTCATCATCCTGGCCATCCTGCATCCACACAAATTGCACAATGTCCTTGCCGCAGCGTTGATAGACTTCTGGCCGATGCTGGATAAACATCATGTCCAGATCTTCGAAAGGGTGCAGGTATCGAATTTGTGCGCGTCACTTTTTTGGGCGTGGAGAACCCTTTCTACGCTTCGGCTATAAGCAGCTGTAAGTAATGTTCCTGAAAATACAACTTCCACTTACGGGTGGTTTGGGTTTCAGGTGATCGTGGACGTCAGCGCATGTCAATGCTGCACCGACGAGGTTCTTGCAATTGCGAGGCTGTACGGGTACCAGTCGGACGCACTGTTGGTCCATGGGAAGACCAGCACAATGTGGGCAGTTGTAGTGACGTTCACCGTCCGGTTCATCCTTTGGGGCCTCGCCTGGATCTGGTTCTTGGGCGCTGGGCACAGGTTTGGCATTTTTCCTCCTATTCCGCGCTCGCTTTTGGTAAGCTGTAAGTGGTGGAGGAGAGGGAGATCTGAGACGCTTCAATGATTGGGGACCATCTTCATCGTCAGTCCCAAAGCCCGCGTCGGTCTCTGAATCCGAGGGTCTGGGTATGTGGGGACGAAGGAGCTGGGACTTGACCTTCTTAACGGTGGTGCGGTGGGCTGACGTCTCCCGGAGGACTACAGCCAGGCAGGGATCTATAGATTTCAGGAACGTCTCATTCGTAGCTGAATCAGCCATGAGATCGAGTTCCATAATTCTTCGGTGGACAATCTTTGAGTTCCATCCGTCAATTTTCTGAAGCCAGTCAGTAACAGCTAAGAAATGATCGCAGCTAAGTCACGCACAGGGTAATTGAGTTCCTGAAGGCATGGAACGAGCCACATGTTGCAGTTTATCTCAAAACAAGCAGCCGACAAGAAGAGGTACCCAGCCATGGGGTCGAAGCTCCAGGGATGCATGCGTGGATGGTCGCTGATGAACTGGAGGAGTCCTTGGGTGTCCTTCAAGCTGAATTTGTATTTGGGATTGGGCTTGGGTACAGTCTAGTATTCATGTTAAATCCAGTCAGGTTGAGGGAAGAGCTTGACTTGCTTGCTGGTACTCGGCTTCGGTGCGAATTGGTGCAACCCATCGACAGATAACTTCCGGATAACTGGTCTTCCAATCGTGCCACCGAAAGCTGTCTTGCACGTCTGGATGGCTCGTCTCCAGAAGTTTGCCCCGACGACAAATTCTATGCAAGAGGTCAAGCAAATCTGAGTCCTGCAAACCTCTTCAGCGCGGCACAAAATATAGTGGCAGGATTGAACTCACCTTTATAGCCTCCTGGAACTCTGGAAATCTGTACTCTTTGGCACCAAGCTTGCGCATGGCGACAAGATCCTCTACGACATCAGATTTATCCCGTGACTCGTCCTTGAAATTGCACGCTTACGACCAGAGAATGAGAGGAAGCCCAAAATGACTCACGGTTCTATCCACAGGAAAGAAGAAATCTTCAACGTGTGAGGCCCACACGTACGGGAGTTCATTTGATTTGAGTTTCTCGTTGACGAGCCGGGTTGGTAGGGCAGCAACATTGGGTCGAGAGGGGACCTGAATGAAGCCCGCCACCTCCACCTGTTCCAGGATCTCGGCACCAGCTTCATCGACCTCATAGTCTGGGTCAAGGTCGAGTGAGTCGTCCTCTTCATCCAGATTAGATTCCACATCTTCCCAGTCAGAATTCCGTTCGCCCGCATCTGAATCGCCGTCATATGTCATTCACTGCTGGATGTCTTCCAGCCAGCAAAAGTCAGCTGGAGGTTGAGCCTGCAACGTGTCAGCTCTAAATACAAAAAGACGTGTAGAACAGAATTACAAAAGGTCGGAAATCCTTGAGGGTTTTCATTTGCACCTCTAATAGCAGGTCCAGCGCTTGCGCTTCTCCATCTTGACTCCCAGTTGTGCTATACCGAGTCCAAAGGACATCAATGAAGAGCTGCTGACAGCGCTCAACCACGTCCCCTGGAATTAATCCCACTATTTCACCGCCCAAGGTGAAGTCCAGCCAATCATCCTGGAACTGGACCTGCCAAAAAGTTTGACAAGAAGACGCCAGGGAAGGAGTCGCAGCCTACCCAGCAAGGTTCAGATAACATGTCAGCCAATTTTTGCCGCAATTCTTGACCCTTGCGCCGAGTTTGAGTAGCCACGGCGTGTTCTTCAAAGACTGTAGCGAAAGCCTCATCCTGGAAAACTGCTACGTCTCAGAATATGGGCGCAGTTGAGGTGTCCAGGCTCGTTCAAGAGGAGGTGGCATGTGGACAAAAGCCAACAAGCTGCTACTTCCTTTCCGGAATCCCGACCGAACGAGAACACCGAAGCAATGTATTTGAACCAATATATTATTGCAGGGCTACAAGGACTATCGACAAGATGTACATTATGAGACCAAAAGGATGGTGGTGCAGGGATGGCAGCACGGGGAGGGATGCGCACGGTTTGCGAGGATGGACGCATGGGGATGGTGGCGTGGGGTTAACAGTGCGGGGACTGGCAAGCGGGAATGCCCATGCGGGGATGCCAACGCAGGGTTTGCGCTGCAGGGTTTGCACCACGGGGACGCCCAGGCGGGGATGGGCACACGGGGATGCCCTCGATGATCCGCGGTTGAGGTTTGGCGCTCGAAGAGCAGGCCCTGGAGCTTGATGGAGTGCCCATGGTAGTTGAAGTGGATGGGTTTGTCGGGAGTCAAAGGCCTCGTGGTGAGGGCGGGCAGGTGATGGCATGCGGGTCGCACGGGCGCGAGACAATGGCGGAGCTTTTGCTCCTTGTAATACGTATACGCCAGAGATCTTGCACGTGCAAGATCTCCGCCATGTGGCTATGCCACGAACGCGCAGCTCCTGGTGAAGGAGGTCAGTGGGCATGATAAATAAAATAAAAAAATAAAAAAATTCAACTCAACAGCTAATCGCACGGCGAACGGCGGTGCGAGGACGGCCGCACGGGTATCAACCGGTGTGCGGAAAGGCCGCACGGAGACAGCCGCGTAGGGATACCCATGCGGGGTTTGCACTGCGGGGATGCCCACGCAGGGACAGCTGCACAGGGACTGAGGTGTGGGGACGGCGGCGCGGGATGTCCGCAGGAGGCTTGCACCGCACGGACAGCTGCGCAGGGACAGCCGCGCGGGGACGGCCTCACGGGGTTTGCACTGCAGGGATGCCTGCGTGGGGACGGCCGCGCAGGGACAGCCGCACGGAGAAGGCCGGGCGGGGATGCCCGCGAGGGGTTTGCACCGCAGGGATGCCTGGGGAAAGCGCAAGGGGACGGCGGCGCAGTACCCACAACAAGCTTCCGCTGAAGGAGAAGTCAGCGGGGACAGAAAAAAAAAAAAACTCACCCCTCGGATGGGGTGCAAGAACACGCAGGGTACAGAAAAAAAAAAGCGTGGGGGGAGGAGAGGGGGGGAAAGCGGGGATGAAGTGAGGGGTTTGGTGTGCAGGTAAGCATGGAGGGGTTGGGTTGAGGAGGGGATGCGGGTTGGAGGGGGTTGGCGTGTGGGGACGCCCGCTTGGGGCCTGGCGCATGGGGACGCCCGTGTGGGTTGGGTCTGCGGGGATGCCCGCGCGGGGTTGGACGCGGGGGTTTGGCGTGTGGGGACGCCCGCTCGGGCCTGGCGCACGGGGACCCGTGTGTGGGGTTTGGCGTGCGGGGTTGGGTCTGCAGGGATGCCCGCGCAGGGTTGGTGTGGGGCGGGGATGCCGCTCAGGGTCTGGCGTACGGGGACACCCGTGCGAGGTTTGGCGTGGGCGGACAGCCGCGCGGGGATGCGACGGGAGCACGGGCTTTGCAGCCCACCAGCTAAGAGCTCCCGCTGAAGGAGAAGTCAGCGTGGACAAAAAAAAAAAAAAAAAAAAAAAAAAAAAAAACTGGCCTCAAAACACGCCGGAAAAATGAAGCCACCAGCCGCCAACAAATTCCCAACCTGAGGGAGAAGTCAGCACAAAAGCAAAAAAAAAAAAAAAACACTCACCCAAAAGAAAAGGCAGGGGCCAAGGCGGCGGTGACGGGCGGGGCGAAGACCAATAGGCTTGGGGCTTGCATGCGGGTGGGGGGGGGATGATAGCACGCCCATTGCGATCCCAGGTCGGTGTGAAGCTCGCCCACGGGCTGTAGTCGAGAAAGCTGCTGTACGTCCCACAGGGCTTAGTCCGGACAACCGACTGGACCGACAAGAAAAAAAAATAATCAATTTAAAAAAAAAAAAAACGGCCCCAAAAGAGGACATACTGGTTTGCATGCAGACGGCAGGGGTGTCGGCGAGCCTCTGAGACAGAGGGTGTCAACAAAAACGAAAACAAAGAGATAATAAAAGCAAAAAAAAGCCTCGTACCTGTCAGGCCCCAAACGGCATCATTACACCCCCCAAGCCATCAACTACAACTCTCAACTATCCGTGTTGCAGGCGGCGGGCCGTGTCGGGGGACTTCGAAGGGGACGGGGACGACAAGACGGTGACAAGAAGAGAGTGGCGACGACGTGGCAACGCTTTGATGGCGGCGCCACATCCGGCCCGACAACGTGCCCACGCTCGGCGTTCGAGGCGACGAGCCCAGGGCGAAGGTAGGCTGGCCGGAGGAGAGTCTGGGGGATAAGAAATTAAGAACCAGCATTTAAAGAGGAAAAACCTAGGCAAACCTGGGCAGGGCCGATGGGCTGGAAGCGTGGAGCATGGGGGAGAGATAGAAAATAAAATAACTGGGGATCTGCTGGATCACCACGACGTCTGGACCATATGGACTGACAAGAAGTGTACGGCGGGCAAAAACTGCATGCGAACCGCGCGACCCAGCAGAGCAAGGAAGAAAGAAATGTGTCTGCTAGCTCGCGACGTCTGGACCACAAGGTCTGACTGAAGCATCCGGCGGGCAAAAACTGCATGCGAACCGTTGAGCCGGCAGAAGGCGTGGAGGTTAGACACCAACCTCGCTAAAGAGGGAGCAAACAGGGCTCCTAGTTTTATACAGACGCGTCGCGTTGATGTGTCACGTGATCGCTTTGCGGCGCGGTGCTGTTTGTTTGCTCACGGGGAGGACGTCAAACAATACCAGCTCCTCCTCCATGGTCGTAAATGTATATGTGGATTTATTTCAAGAAAATACTATACAGCCATATTTCTTGATGCAGGAAAAGTAAACCGAGAGCAAAGTTCGGAAAGTCGGGGTCAGGCCATGAAAAGATAAAATAAATGTCAATTTCGGCCGATCACGAAGCACATCAGTGGCGGTGAAGGACGGAGCGGACGGAATGGTGAGTCTTGACCGGTTTTTTTCACTCTCAATGTCCTCGAGAAAGGAATATCAACACAGCACATCCGTTTACCAAGCAAGAAATATCAACTGAATATTCTAAAACCAACTGAAATACGTGTCATCTAGCTGCAGCTGCCCTGTGCTCGCCCTCTATCCGTGGACCCAGCAAGGAGTATCAACTGAATATTCTAAAACCGACTGAAATACGTGTCATGTAGCTGCGGCTGCCCTGCGCTCAGCCTCAGCCCCCTCATGGAGCTTCTTCATCTCCTTGACAAAGTTGTCGATCCCTACTGCGCTCTTCAAGTCGTCCTTCCGCAGATACTTTATCATCCACACCTTGGTTCTGTGATTGTGAATGAACAGAGCGGCGACAAGACACTTGGAAACCCAGTCTCCACTGGCGTGCACCAAGACGGCAATGGCCTTGGCGGTAATCTTCTTTTTGCGCACTTCTTCCACAGACCACGAAGGGGAAACCTGATACTCGTGGTCGAGGACAGCCTTCAGTCGGGTGGTCCACCGCTCCCAGACCAGAGGTGTCCGCCCTTTCGTCTTTTGGTCCTGGGCGCTAAGAGCAGCTCGTATCTCGTCTAGGATGGAGTCGTTGCTATGGCGGTCAGCCAAATATTCTGCAATGAGGACATTCTTCTTTTCGATCTCGGTGAGTTCCTTTACCTGACACAGGGTGAGAAACGTTTGGAGGTTGACGGTAAAAGGGAAGGGCCTACTTTTTTCTCATACGGAACCACAAACAACAGGACACGCAGCGCTTTAGGTGGGCCCAGAGCCGGCAGTAGATGCTCTTCATCAGCGATCTCAGTAAACTGACCGACTGGAGCATCATCTTGGTGGTGGATGTACAATACATCACCAACTATCCCGTCACGTTTGATGATTGGGTAGCCGGGCAGTACCCAGGTAACCGCATAGTTTTCTTCTTCTGCAGCAGATGTGAGTAATATGTATAAGGAAACACTTTGAAACCCTTGGAAAACTTACCATGGGCGTCCTGGAAGGGTTTAGTCAAGACTGCGCGTGTGACAAACTCTTGGGTCAAGACGCTAACAGTTATCAACTTATTGGAGTCCAAGGCTTGCAGAGTAGGCATATCAGGCTCAGAAGAATCATCAATAGAGTCGTCGTTTGGATCCTCCTCGTGCAGGGTACCGTGGAACCGGAGGAGGTCAGAAATATCCAACTCGTTGAAGCGTGTGATGCTGCATTCAGAGCGTGCATCTCCAAGCAGGTTGACAACGACAGCTTTGGGATCATAGAGCTTTACATCTGAGCCAGGCGCTGGGAAGCTTTTTCAGTAAAATATCTATGTGGTATGTTGATGAGAAAATTACCGTAGCTAACGTATTCCCCAATAGACATATGTCCATCGTAATCAGTTAGGTCGCCTCTCCACTGCGAGAGTCGCTGCTCAGGCATAGGTGTTGGAATGCGGATGCTTTTGTCTGAACCAGATTAGCCGCTATCATACTCTACAACTCCACCGACACGCACCTGGAGAACCTGAATCTGTTGGCGTAAGTGCATCAAGCGGTGAGGATGGGGGGGGATCTTCTTTGGATGAACCGAGATGCTGATACTCGGCCTACAATTGGTGAGTTTTTTTTTCGCAATGGAATTCAATCTGCGGAACGTACTGGGATAGAAATGAGGTCCATTTTGAAGAGCTGACGCAGCTTGAGGTCCACAGGAGCACTCTTTTCATTGCTGTGCGGACCTCTTCCATGAAGGATGAATTCCCAGCTGACCAACAAGCCCTCAAGGTTTACGAGCATTTTCACCGCGGAAGAAAAAGTTTGAGGGGTCGGGCGCAGGGCCTGAACATCTTTAAAAAGCCGTATCATATGCTAGGGCAATGCCTTGGTTTTTGTATGTGCGGAGGGAGTGAAAAGAAGAATACCTTGACGTGATTCATTTGGAGTCCAGGCAGTGTACGCTGGGCATATCTGGAGAATGTGAGCTGGCAGGGAAGAGAAAATTGAAGTAACTCCTCACAGATAATCCTGACTGAGGCGTGAAAATACTGGAGCCATGGTCGAATGCGTCAAGAGGTCAGGACAAATTTTCACGTCAATATTTTGAGGGACATCAATTATTGACTGATGGTGCATGCGGTAGTAAGGCGCATAAATTTTGAAGACCAGTATTGTACTAGGATAGTTAACTAGCTATGTAGAATCTATGCTTTTGTCCCTTTGCCTTTGGGCTTTGCAAAGCGTTGAGCAATGGGACCCCATTTACCGCCCGGATGAGCTCCACACTGTACGGCATAGGCCAGAGCGTCAGGAGTGTCCGTACGCATGGTAGACCAGATATCAAGGTGGGTATAGTATGAACTACGCGTCCAGGGAACCCCAAATGCTTCTGCAAATTTCTGCTGAACATTTCCAGTAGTAGCAACCGCCATGGCGGTAAAACCTTGATCCATCTGGTACGCGTACTTGAGTGGGAATTTCGATTTTTGAGTTTGCTGGGAGCTGGACGCAGAAGGCGTTCTTGAAGGATCATCAGCTGGATTACAATGGCAGAGACACCCGAAACTCACGCAAGTGGGGTTACTATCTCAATATCACTGTCGTCGGCGTCATCAATGCTGGCCGGTGTAATGAGCTGAGAACTAAATATTTCAGAAGTAAGATAATTTAGAAGAACGTCAGAGCTTAGTTTACTTTGGCAGGTCTCGGGATTTCTTAGGTGTAGAAGATATCACTGGATGAAAATTGATGGGCGAGATTTGGGGACGGGATTGAGTGGGGCTAGACAATACATATAAGCTCTTTGCCGTGAGGTAAAGCATAAAATGTTACTGATCAGAGTGCAAACGAACAGCGCGGGGAGAATAGACCAAGGCGTCAGAGAGACGTCTCTTTGAACGCGGACCGTTCAGGCAATCTTTCACATTGGGCAATCGCAAACAGAGGATGCTCTGAGCATCCTTGATTTCAATAGGGGCGTCGGTAATCACCCAACCGTCAGCAGGATCCCAATACCCAAAGGTTGACCAGTCGGCTCCGTTGATAGAGTCGAGCAACGATATCAGCGGTGGACAATCTTGAGGATGGAACCACGGAAACGTGGGTACAGTCAAGATTACTGTGATACTTTCACCATCCGTCTGTGTATGGTTATCAGGGCAAGAAATTGTGCAAGGTAGAGAAGTACGTACTTCGAGCCAGACTCTCGCCTTCACAGCGTTAACCTGTGCCTTCCGATACACCTCTCGCTGGAAGTGGTCGCTGACCGCAGTTTCATGATCACCGCGCTGCAGTTTGAGAGCGTAGGAAACATCAACCATGCGGGCCATGGGTTTCTCGTAGGTGAAAGGGATTAGAGTGGGATTGGCTAGCATGTCAGATGTGGGCGCAACCGTGCCAGAGTTGCGAGCCATGACCGTTACTGAGTTGAGGACCGAAGCTGTTTCGTTATGCCTGGGGGCAGAACATCGGCCAGGTGTTTGTACGCAGCAGGGTTTGCAGAATTGCCAAACACATTTTGAATTGCTGCGACCCTTGGGATGGCTAGCGCAGTTTGCATTGAGACATGGCCGCGCAGCCGCTCTGCCAGTGCTGGGGGAAGGGGTGGGAGGTGTGGAATTGACCGAAAATTGAGTAAATCGAGCTGAGATAGGTGTGGATGTAGGCGTGGGCGTGGATGTGGGTGCAGATGCAAACGCCAATGGGAGATACCTAGACTGAGGCTGGGGTTGACGCTGAGGCTGCTCCCGAGGAATGTCGTCCCGCCAGTTAAAAAAACGACAGGGATTTCGATTAGGGTCCTCGTTGAAATTATTCCAGATACACTAGGGAATTGTTCAAAGCTGTTGAAATCTGCAGAAGCATGAAACCCACTTTTTGATAGTAGCGCCCTTCATTGGAAGGTGTGTGGTGACCTTCTGAAGGCCGAGGCTGCGTAATAGCAGAACCACAGCATGGACATCTATCCATACAAGTCGGCGACGAAAAGATTGATACCAAGATATGAAATGAAGAATAAACGGTGGCAGCAGATATGTGGCTGAGTAACTGCATATGTATTGATGGCGACAGACATGCTGGGTGCAGAGGTAAATGCCCGGAGGCAAAGAGGTTGAAGTAAAAGAGTGAGATTTTTGACGATCACTTGAATGGAAAAGCCCGAGGTCAAAGATCAAATAAGGTTCACGTCCAGAGACTGATCCGTGGAGATTGTTCTGCAACGAAAGCAGGACAGGATAAAGAGGTCGAGGGTTAGGCCCTGGACATTGGCCCGAAGGGGTACACGTGAAGTGATTCAGCCACAGTCAAAGACGTGAAGGTCTTCCCATGGAGGGATTAGCCCGAAGCCATGTACTTGCAGACATAGAAGGTAAGGCAAATACATGTGGAGAATGATCTGTGGCTCTTGGGCCGCGGTAACTAGTCCACAGGCCATGGCCTCCAGGCCTTCCCGCCCAGGCATATCCCCACAGCCATCTGTCCGCCATCATGTCCGCCATCAATGTCCGCCATCATTTGATCCCTATACTCCCATCCTTCTCCTGAGAGTCGACCGTGGGATGATCTTAACTGTGATGGCGCCTGCAATACTTTTGATTCTTTGATGGCTGCGATGGACCGCCAAATTATTGTCACTCGATTCCCGCAAAGGATGCTCCCACACCTCCAGGAAAATTTAGGCGGTATTCTTAAATGCTTGAAAACTGCTCCCCCAAAGCATGAATCTCTAACAGGTCGAGTTCGAAAGTTATCGCACCGAGATTTTCGATTTCAAACTCAGCATCTTCCCACGGTCGACTCTCAGAGGCACCCCTCATCAAAGCCTAGACTAGTGTGGTGGGACTCCGTGGGAGTGTTTCGTGGGTTGAATGGTTGAGGTGCGCCCTATTGGGGAGGGGCAGAATGCCCGGTATGTAAACTGTAGCTACGAGGTAGAGGAGGACAGTGTCTTTGTAAAGAGGAAAGCGATCCGTGTTCTTGACGTAGTTAAGGCAAGGCGGATGTTTTTATGTGAAAGGAGAGAAGAGAGGGTGAAGGGGGTGAAGGGGTTTCAGGTCGGAACGGAGAGTACTGCGCTGGCTGACGTACCGCCGGCAGACGAGGAGATAATGCGGGACCGTCTCGGGAACGCCGTTTGCGGTCAGAGTAGCGTTCTCTCCGCTGTTTGCCGTAGAAGATAGGCTGGGATCCCGCCGCCGGACGGTGCTTCGTCTGCCAAGGGCGGGGGAAATGGAATGTGCGTGTGGGAAAGTGAGATACTGTTCAAAGGAGTGCCACAAGAAGGATTGGAAGGCCCATAAGCCAAAATGCAAACAGGGGGGTGTAAATGTATAGTACAGAGGATGCATAACCTCCGGCTGGGAGATGACTTCCGCGTCCACCTTCCTGGGAGTCATCATCGCCTTTGGACTGAGTGAGACACAGCGCGACCGCCGAGCGTTATAGGTCGGGTAACTTGCTGGGTCCCGGGAGAGGCACTGTGCGCTTAACGAGCTCGCGCAGTTTGCGAAACTGGGCTTGCGGCGGTGATGTGCACCCACTGTTTGGACACCGAGCCGCCGGGGTAGCCACTGGCGGTTTGGCGATATCGATCACTAGAAAAGACTTGGAAGATCAAGATAGTCGTAGCAAAGTAGTTAGTACACGGACATATTCTTTCCGAATAAGATAAATCTCGTTCCTCCTGTTGAGTAGTTGGAGAGGCGTGACTTCCGTGATTCCAAGCTTCACGAGGGCTGCGGTCACCGCGTCGAGACGGATGCGTACGACGGTTGGGGACGGATGGTTATCTGCCCCGTCCAAAATGTGTAAGTACATTAAAAGTACAGCGTAAGTAAGTGGGAATAAGTTAGATGCTGGACCTCGACACATCATTGGAACTTCTCCTTGTATATCCACGCGAGTCCAATGTCGCTCTGGCCCTGTGCGACCTGCAAACGAATGAGAAGAGCAGGAATCGAAGCGAAAGAGTGGGACGTACAGCAGCGCGATACCACTTCGCCGCCTCCTTGCGATCCTTCTTCGAGCCCCTGCCGTTGGCGAGGCAGAACCCGAGGTCCATCTGCGCATCGGCGTCCCCCATGCGCGCCGCGACCGCATAATAGCTCTGCATCTCGGGACCGTCAGCACAACTCCAGCTGAAAGTAAAGTGGTACTCACGACGCCCATCTTCTGGTCTTTCGGGATGCCCCACCCGTGGAAGAAGCACTGGCCGACTTCGTAGATGGCGAGCACGAGCTCGGTCTGCACCGCGCCCTCGTCGATCGCGCCGCCCTTCCTCGCACTCTCGAGATCGCTCACCGCGCTCTCCGCCGCGCGCCTGAGCCACTTGAACCCGTGCTTCTCGTTCTTCGGGCAGCCCCACCCGTGGCGCAGTGCGAGCCCCCACATGAGCATCCCGACGCCGCACCCACCATCGAGTGTCGCGGCGCGTTCGAAGCACACGGCGCTCTCCGGGAGGCGGTCCGCCTCGTGGTGCTGGATGCCGAGCTGCAGGAACTCTTGCGCGGTGCGCATCGAGGGCTGGCCTGTTCGGGAGGGCGATGTAAGCGGCGCAGGGAGGGCGGACGACGTCGCAAAGGCGACGTGCTTCGGTGCGGGGGCACTGGTAGCCGGCGGAGTGAATTGCTTGTCGGTGGGAGACGGCGAGGCGCTATCCAGCTGATAGAATGAGTATCTCGAGTAGAGGCTCACGGGAGAGTCGGATCGCAGTGAGGGCGGCCGTCGCGGAAGTGAGACGGCTCCGGGAGTCGTGGGTGGCCGAGGGGAAGGACCGCGTGAGGAAGGCTGAGTGGAGTGGGTATCTCTAGGTGTGGAGTCCATGCTGTAGACCGAGGCAGATGCGGAACTATCTGGTCGAGGGGGGTATTGTGGACGCAGCGCTGAATCTGTAGAGGGCATTGGATAGCTCGGATACGCCGCAGTCCTTCCGTCGGGTGTGCTCGGCACCGACCGTCGCGCATTCCGCTCGAGGACGCGCCGCTTCTGCTCGTCCTCCCATGCGTCGGGCATCTCGACCGCCGTCCGCGCCGGTCGCGAAAAGTTCGCAGTCGTCGGCTGTATGATCGGGGTCTTACCTGCGCGACTTGTCGCGTATCCCCTCTGCTCCGATACCGGTTCGGAGACCATCACAGTCGGAATGACAGGCCATTCGCCGTCTTTGGCCTCGACATCAATGCTAGGGCGAATCGTGTGCTGGTTGCTGCTAGATTGCCATGAATCGCGCAGGGCCGGCGACGATGCGTGGTGGGTGTCAGGGGAGATAGCGGCGTAATTGCCGTAGTCTATCTCGCGGCTATTGTGCGAATCTTTGAGATCCAAGTACGAGCTGTTATCGTTGGCGGTATCCCATGTCGCGGATGATTGGCGATTGAAGTGACTGTGCAACAATGGGGATGAAGGAACAGCGGGATGGTGAACCTGGTAAGGCTGTCGCTCAGTATTGATCTGAGGAAGTGTCTGTGGCCACCGTCGTTCATCGCGTTTCTGCTGCGCAGAGCTCGAAGCTGAGGGTTTCCGGGAAGAGGTCTTGCGCACTAGGGTGTCGAGAGGAGACGAGTGGTGCAAATGAAACTGCTGCTGGTCGGGGAATGGGGCAGCAGCCATCATGGCGGTATCGAAAGAAAAGGTCGATAACTACCCGTTGGTTATGGAAATACCAGATCGCCGCCTTCATTTATTTACTGTCATCATCTAATCAAGTAACCAGTGCATTTGTGAAACGAGTACTGGGAACATTTCAAGTACATACACACTCGGACGTCGGGGATAGCATTCAGCGCAATCCTGGATCCACTGCTTGCTGCGGCGAGTTTATGCCGTACGATCGCCTGGGCGCTTGCTTAGTTACGACACCGACGGCCCGGACGTAACATTTGGGACCACGCCTGACCGCACCAGTATTTTATTTGGCCGGTATAACCTCCTCCTCCTTCAACTGATTTACGCAGGGGCGGAGAAGAAAAATCAATTGGACCCTCGCACAGACACGAGCACAGCAAAGGGCTCGCCAGTCTGTCTGGGGACGGCGATGTGGAGTATCAACGTAGCCACGGAGTGTTAGGCAGAATCGTCCGGTGCAGGCTCTAACGAGTCTACCCACGCCTGTGCATCCGAGCGCGCTGGGGCATTCCAATATCAGCATCATTTAAATTTGAATAAAGAAAAATCCAAATACATACGCGAGGGTGTGCGGATATAGCACCTCGTCTTCGGGCCCACGTGTATGACCATCCCCGCAGCGGACAAGTCCTGCAACACCGCGATTGCGGCGGCGTCAAGGTACGGCGTGAAATTCGGGGGCCAGAATAAGCTGAATGAACGCAGTCGCGCAACGTTCTCGCTCGCCTGGCGTCTTTGAAAAAGGGAATATGGCAAAAAGTCCAAGTTGCTGAGCGGGCCGGGGAAGGGGCAATCGAAGAAGGTGAGTGATTCGAGGTGAGGGAGGTAGCTGGGGTCAGTACCGAGTTTCTGCATGACATTACTTGCGAACCACCCGTCTGGATCCCGGAACTCGAGTTCTTTGACGGTGGGAAGTGCGGAAAGGGACTGGATGAGTACCAACCATGCGTCCTCGCCCCCGTCGATTTCGTCGTCGGTTTCGCCAGCCGGTCCATAGAAAGGCAGCGTAGCGGGGCAGCTGAACGAATGATAAATGGCACCACAGTGGGAAGAATACTATCCCCAAACTCCGAGATTCGGAGGCATTGAAGCGCGGGTAATGTCATGTGCCGGAGCAGATCTGCCTTCCCTCCAGATTCGCTTGTTTGGAAGAGGGTAAGAGATTGAAGGAAGTTCGATGACACCGGGACAATCGGCTCGGGGTGGCCGAGATATCCGAAGTGGAAAGTGCAATCTTTGAGATTGGGGGCCAATCGCAAAACGTCTAAACATTTGTTCACGCGGATATCTTTGCACGAGAACGTGGTCACAAGATTCCAATTGAGCGCAACATTCGAGGGGAACAGACCGGAATCGAGATGAACTGCTGTTAACCGAAATGCATTGCGAAACGCAGAGACCACTGTGTGGTTATCGAGGACCTGCCAGTTTCGTAGTCGGAGAGTTAAGACCGTCAGCATGGGAAATACAACATTCGGTAAATCGATGAGTCTTCTGCGCCCCAATTCGAGCTCCAATTCTCGAAGCTGAGTGGGGTGTCCAAAAACAAGTGCGGAAATATCTTCTACGTTGGGAAAGTGGTCCGCACCCTCGCATTTTAATGAAATTGGGAGGCCCCAGGCTCGGGAGGTCCACGTTTCGAAAAGTCGCAGGGAACTGTGGAAATCGGGCATGCTGCCGATATCGCAGGCAAACGACGTCCACAATCGGGGAAGGGAGAGTGCGATCTGCCGCCATTCGCGGCAGACACGGAGGAGAAGGAGGGGTGTCTTCGATGGGTGGGCGACTTCGCTAGGATCGCGACAGTGATGAAAAATTTCGGAGGCGATTTCGAGGGGGAGGTTTAGGATCGGGTAGGGGATTTTGCTGAGTTGGAAGACGAAGAATTTCCGTTCGCCTTCGAGCCGGGACAGCAACGCTCTATAGTGGACGATTTGCGCATCGAGATTCTGGACGCGCATTCGCAGATCATTTGGAGTAGTCGCTGAAGAGTTAATTACGACTGATTCAAACAGCGCACTCTCCATCCTGGTAGAATGTCTTGCTGGGATTCGGTCAGAGAGAGCGATGTCAAACACGAGAAAAATTACACCCGCGTTATTGGGTATTTAGTCATGTGAGTGTCATGTGGGATGAGCAAATAGTGTAAATTTAGGCTCTGCACGAGGCGCGCTCCAAATTTGCTGCGGTCCAGCGCCAACTTGAACTCGCCGCCCTACGTGCCCTGGTGCTGCGGCTGACGCGTTCTCATACGATTGAATTCCCTTTCCTTGAAACCTTCGCCATCTTCCAAATTTCAATGCCGCGCGGCGGTGGAAAACGTCGTGGCAGAAACCAGCCTCAGGTCAATCCAGATGAGGGGGTCTTTGATCCCGAGGATACCCAAAAGGTCCGGCACACTAAAATTGGTATCTGGGATCTGTATGAAACAATAGAGCCCAAATTGAAACTGGTACCATGGACCCTGCGATCCAAACTGGAGACGTATCACGAGATGAAGGGGAGCTTTCCATTCGTGTTGCGCATGTTCCGGGAAATAGGATCTATAAGAGGCTGCTGGTGGCTCCTGGGAGGGTATCCGACAATTTCTTTCCAACACAACAGCTTCCTCTAATTCTTCGTTCGCAGATATTTAATTATCGCAGTCGTCCTCGCAATGATTCCCGCCATCGAATTATGGTCTAAATAATCCCCATCGCCTTGTCGCCGGAGCCTGACTCGTTTTGCAGGTATTCTGGACAATTGCTTAAAATTGTCGGTCAGACAACTTCCATGAGTTTCTCTCGCTGACTTGACCTTTCGAACAGGTACAAGATGCCGTTGAAAGCAGATCGGTGGACAGTCACCTGCTTTTCAAGGTCGCAGCAAGTCGGTTGATTTGCAGTGCAGTTACACGTCTATTGCACTACGGTCAAGCCCAGCTCTACAGACCTTTGAACGTACGGATACGGCAACACTACGCCGTGCAGACGTTTCACGCGCGCGCAAGATTAGACGTCCCTACTTACGCAGACGCTGTCGTTCAAAGGCATTTAGACAACAGCGCCACTAGTTCTCGCACCAGCATTGCATGGAACAATGTGCTCAAGACCATTCATCTTGTTTCGACGGGCGTGGAGTTGGTGTCCCAGTTTTCGGTGCTCATCACTATGCTCCGTAATCAACGCGACGGCCCTCTACTCGCTATATTGAGCTTCGGACACACTTTCTTCCGGAAGAAAACAGGACAGCGAAACTGGTCACCGACTGGGGGTGATTATCATCCTATCACAAAGCCAGTGCGATCTGATTTTTCTATCCATTAGTATGGGCGGCAACCACGAAAAATCACGAATATCTGAGATTGGTTGGAGCGTCGCGTGTTGTCCACGCCCAGGAGCACAGAAAAGAACTTGTCGCAGGTGGAATGGCCGACTACCTGCACGCAAGTGAGTTGTAGCATCTGCACCACCTCCTAACCAATTTAATAAAATCTCAGTTTATCGTGCTGCTGCTAACCGCCTGGGTAGTAACGCCACAGATTTTTATGAGGTCAACTCTTCAGTGGATATGCTTTCTCCTCAAATGACGAGTCGTGCATTTAGGCCTACCAAACACACACGATAACAGATAGACTAAGCTTAACGGCGTTTCTCTCCGATCCTTTACGCGAGTTGCCGCAGGTATGAAGACTTCTCTGCCTGATAGTCTCATATGAATGGCCTCTAGATTGTGTTTACTCTGAGAGCTGTGCAATATCCTTCGGATATTCCACTTTCTCTAGCATCGTTGAATTTAATTACCCAAACGACGTCCAAATTTTCGCGAACCTTGTTCGATCTATTCGAAGAAACGGGGTCTATCGCCGAAAATTTGGCAAGTATTCGGAAGGTGTATGAGACGTATACTATACCGAATGTTGTTGTTGACGGGGAGACACCGTTCCCGGAGGACCAACAAAATATCAAGTTGGGTGTGTCAGTGGAGTTCAGGTGCGACATTCCATTCTCGACTGACTCGTTCTTTGACGGAGTTTTGCCGACAGAAACGTGACCTTCCGTTATCCGGGAAGTAGCCAAGAAGTCCTGCGCAATGTTTCTTTCAAAATTCTGCAAGGACAATTATGTGTGCGTGAAACATATGGAACGAAAAAATATCACAACTGAGTGGATCGCGCCAATCAACTAGGTCATCGTTGGAGCGAATGGTTCAGGGAAAAGCACAATCTTGAAGTTGATTGCGCGACTTTATGATCCCACAGAAGGACAGATATTCATCAACGATCAAGACATTCGCACATTGAAGCTTGCAGATCTCAGGCGCGCCACATCCGTTCTCTTCCAGGATTATACCCACTTTCCATTATCGATACGAGATAACATTGCCCTCGGGGATCCCAACAACGCTCACGATGATGAAAAAATACGTGAAGCAGCAAGGCTAGGTGGCGCAACCGAGTTCATAGAGCGCCTTGACGAGGGATTCGACACATATCTTGACCGTCCCGTCGATGATATCTACTCAACATTACCTCAGGGCACCAAGACACTCTTTGGAAGATCTGTTGAATATAGCTCCATCCGCGGTGCAGGAAACATGTCAAGTCATTCCAAGGGCCTATCCGGCGGCCAGATGCAACGTATCGCATTGTATATTACCCCGTGATACTCTTAAGCCGTTCATCTCATTGGCCCCGTGCAGGTCCCGAACATTCATGCGTGATGAGGGTGTTGGCATCCTGTGTTTCGATGAGCCATCCGCGAGTCTCGACCCGACCGCGGAGTATGGTAAGATCCTTATCAACCGCCAAATTGCTCCCGTTCTGAATCCTTCTCTGCCCAGATCTTTTCGAACGCCTCCGACTTCTCAGAGGAAACAAGACGATGATCTTCTCGTCTCACCGATTTGGCAATCTTACCCGATATGCCGATCTTATTCTGTGAGTCTCCGGGCTTTCCCCTTGAATACCAGCGCTCTAAATCCCGATCTTTTCAAGGTACATGGATGACGCTGTTATCCTGGAGGAAGGCACGCATAACGAGCTCATAAAGCAGGGAGGGGGATACGCGAAAATATGGATGCTCCAGGCCCAGGCATTCCTTCCTTGAACTCTTACTGCAGATGCTCGGGGACCATTTACGATCTAACGGTTTCTTTAACCATAAACGACACAATTTTGAACAATATTCAATCGAACATTCAGAGCTTCGGGCTCTCTGTAGCAGGGCAAGTTACGAGGCAACTAAGGGAAGTCAGCTCAAGGGTGACCCAAGACGTGTCTCGACACCTACACACTTGCTCCAGGAGTGGCATCCACCTGGCAGCAAACCAATGCGCCTTCGCCTGAACTTCGATCAGTGATGAAACCAACCACGATCAGTACAACTCACAGGCAGGCTCCTGCACAATGTAGAAAGCAACCAATTAGATGTGGGAAAGGGAAATTCTCTAAAATGCATGCACATTCGTGCTGCCTAATTATAAGAATAATTAGCATAGTGGACATAGACGGTCAAGCGGTGTCCGCGTACAGGGTGCACCAACGTCAGGAGGTCCGGTTTGAGGCACTGCCAAGACTTCTTGCGCGAGGATAAAGACTCTGAAGAGGATGGTAGTGAAAGAGATATGTTTGAACATCCTTAGAACTTGTTAAACACCTGTCGAGTCCAAAGCCATCATATACGCCGAATAATATAACCTTGGGACAGTGGCGAACAACGAGGGTTCCGAGTTCAGGGAAAAATTCTGTAGAATGGATGAATTGGACTGAGCGGACCAAATCGCGACCCCGAGCTCGTTGAGGAACGATCTCGGTGACCTTCAATGGCTTTAATAAGGAGTATTAAGACTGACATCCAATGTGTAGTATAACCGTACGCTTTTTCTGGAGGTAAAATTTTTGAAAGTTGCTGGGCCCTCTACGCTCTCTCTGAGTCTCTCTGTGAATCGATATTTAATAATTTATGGTCTCGCTAACACACGAACATCCTCGTAAAATTCCCCAAACGTTCTTAAAATGCCCTATAAGCACTCAACGCACAGGTACGTACGTACAGAAACCCTTCCCTGCACTGCGCCGATCACTTCACTGGTTCCAGGCAAGTTCCAGCTCGGTGAATCCTCGGGAGCCGTGACAAAAGTTAGGCTCGAACCAGCCGGACGCCAGCAAACCGTTTGATGACAGTCGATCAAAGGGTGCGCGCGAAGCAGCTGGAGAATTCTAACCGGCTACTATTTGAGACCCCTTACCTGGCCACCCCACTTAGTTGGCCATTTGGAGTCTAGTATGCTGACATTTTGTTGTTCACTTCCAGGGATAATGGGGGATGGGAGTACGATGGATAACGAAGGTCTGAACCGAATTTGGAGCCGGAGTGATGATTTGATCGAAAGTTACGACATCTCGGATCAAGACCCGCAACGTGTGAACATCAATTTCTTACGCCGATGCGGCTTGGTTTTCTTGTCTCAACTGGCTCTCCGCCAATTCATGGCTGTTCCAGGACTTCGCGGGCTCGATCTGCTCCCCTGATTCGGGGGAGTCACCTGCCACCGCCCCCGCCCCCGAAAAGTCAAAATCCTCCCCGCTATGCCCCCATGAACGTGCCCCTGTTTTTTTGGTCGCTCCCCCTGGCCGACGTTGTATCAGACGACACCATGGGGCTACCACTCTGGAATTGCCTACAATACTTTTTGGTTTCAAGTGACTCAACCCTGATGGTATGCTGGAATTTTATCTGCCCAACTCCCTTCTCACTGTAGTGCTTTACCGCCACCCACCCGATTTTGGTGCTGCCAACACTGGGAATTTTTTGGGGAGCTGTGAGGACTTTACTATGGAGTTAGGGATGTAAATGAGTTGTAGGCCTTCCTTCTAAGCTATGTGCATCTTAATTTGGGTCACAGTATGGTTCTATCGTCCAATAGACGTGCTATTGCTCCAGAGACCTTGTTTTGGGGCTTTCCCACATCTGAGGGGCAGTCATTTACAGGCCTCATATGGGTTGCACATGAAGTATTATATGTTCAAATTGTCACTATATACCCTAGTTAACATTTCCGATGGACTTGGGCGCCGGATTCAAGTCTCGCGACTTGATTTGACTGGGTGGCCAACTAGCCTGTTATTTGGCTATGTTGAACTGCTGGCTGAAATAAATTCATTGTAACGTCAAATCTTTAGATATTTGGGTGGGAGTGGTCTTGAACTCTTCGTAGGATGCCTGCCCTTATTCTGACACGGTTGGGCGCACGTAGGGTCAGTGGACAGATTGAGAGTGAGGGATGAATGCTTAGGTGGCCAGGTAAGGGGTCTCAAATAGTATAAAAACTCTGAATAGACAGATTTTTTCACAATGTCTTGTAGAGTACATTCATGTGGTATTTGTCACAAATACCCAAGGAACGAGAGTTACAGAGCTTGCCCTAAGTCAAAAACGCAGTTGCAGTTCCGCAGCGGCGCACTTGGAGTCCATGACGATCACACTAAAAATTCGGTCACCAGAGCACACTACTCCATAATGAAAGTCTGGTCATGAGCCCGAATGAGTAGACCCCCAACCCGTTGCGGACGGCCCGCTCAGAAATATCTTCTGCCATCGTCCATGCACTGTTTTGCACAGATGGTTATCAGACAGTTGAACTTTTAGAATTCGAGCGGAGTTGCGTCGCCGGGGTTTTTATTAGGGAGGGTCAGAATAAAGCCCAGAGGCGGTTCTGAGGGCGGTTTCGGAGTCGGTTCTGGAGTCGGTTCTCGAATTAATAAATCGTGGGAAAAACCAGAAACACCTCGATTTGCACTGGAGGCGGTTCTGCATGCGATTCCGGTTCCGGTTCTGGTTCTCGCTCTCAGGCTTAATGTTGTAAAGGAATCCAATTATTTATTACGTACAATTGCTGCTATTGGTGCGTGTCCAGACAGATTCAAGTCCAGGATGTGATTGGTGCACCTGTTATATACCGAGCCGGGGTGGACCCGAAGAGTAAATGACCGAGTGACCGGAGGTTCCGGTATGTCGGAGCGTCGGAGAGCCGGAGGGTCCGGAACGTATACGGAGGAGGATCACAACACCACAGGGGGTCAAGGGTGAGTGACTACCCTAACCGGCAGGTACCCGATAGAGGAAGACAAGTCGGAGTACCGGAGGGAACCGGAGAGAACGGAGACGACTCAGTGCAAGGGAAGTGAGCCAAGCAACGTCAATTATCAATCTGACGTACAGGACATATTAAAGACGTATTTATACTAAGTATCTAATTGTATTCCATAAAAGGAAGGAGAGTGGTTCTTAACAATAAGTCAAGTCAGATGGGCTGATGAGAAGTCGTATGACAATAAGTGAAAAGAAAGGAAGACGGATAAACGGGAAACGCTCAGTAATCCTTCATTGCGTAAAAACCCGATGGTACCGGATGGTTCGGAGGCTCCGGTAATATACCGGAGCCTCGGAACCTACCGGAGCTACCGGAAGGTCGACGAGAAGACTGGGGATGCTGCATGGATATAACAGTATCCCCCTCTTAGGTTCCTCTCCCATGAGGAACCCAAAAGGAATGAGGCTTGTCGAACAATGAAGAAGCATGGGAAAATAAACAAGATCAAAAAGTCACGTGCTGTTAGTTTTGACTCAGACCTTTCTTTCTTTCGCACCACGACCACCTCCGGTACTAAAACACCACAACACGATGTCGAGCAACGGAAACAGCGACAGTGGGCGCGAGGGGTCCAGCGATAGCGACCGCAGCGACGCCGGCAACGGCAAAAAATCCAGAAAGGGGAAGGCGCGAGCGACACGACGGAGCTGCGGGACGAGGCAGTCCAGCGCTTCTACGACGAGAGGGAGCAGCGCGGGGCCGCATGATCTCAGCATACCAGGAGCAGGCAGAGGAGGCGGCGCAACGCGCGGAGGTGGCATCCGAGGAGGCCGCTCGAGCCCTCCAGCTCATTCACGACCTGGAGGCGCTCGACGCGGAGGCCCCGGAATTTGATGAAGTGCCGGTCATCGAGACTTTGAGGTCGGTGTCACCGGAGCGTGCGGAGGGAGGAGGCGAGATGGACGAGCTGAACGACGAGGACGACAGCGACGTCGAGCAGGAGGGGGAGAACGGTGCGTCGCAGTGAAAACCGGAGGTTCCGGTACTAACGGTTTTTGATTTTCGTAGTTTGCGACTCTTGCCGGAGGAGTGGGGAGGTGTGCGTGGTCGAGGCGGGACGCACCGCCTGCCGCCGGTGCCGTGCGAAGCACATCCAGTGCAGTCGCGCGCGGCCCCTCGGACCGCCTCGCGTCAACAAGCGACGTGCGGCACAGGAGGCCCGTTGCCAAGGGTCCGCACCGGTTGCGGGGCCCTCGCGGACGCGCCGGAACCCCCGAACGGAGCGGGGGGACCGGAGCGACCGCGAGGTGCGCGATCGCACGCGGAAGGAACGGGAACGGAGGGCCCGGAAGGTGGAGGGCAAAGAAAGTGTGCGAGAAAAGCTCCGGGAGCTCGATGCTCACGTCGGATACCTCGGGGAGCAGGTGGGGCGCACCATGTTGCGCTATAAGCTGGCATACCGGGCGTGCCAGCTTATTCTCAAGACGCTCGCAGCGCCGGAGAGTGGTCGGGAGGTGCCGCCTGGGGTTGAGCAGATGCTCCGGTGGATGGCGGCCGATATGGAGGCCTCCCAGTGGGACTTCTCCCTTGCGGAGGCGGCGGAGCTCGACCTGGCCGCCGAGGAGCCGGAGATGGACGAGGATGCGCCCCCGGCGAAGCGCCGGAGGCTGACGAAGCGCGGAAGTCCGGTCGTGGAGAAGAAGGAGGTGGAACCCGCCGAGTCGGAGGACTCGGAGGCGGAACCGGAGGCTCCGGTTGCGCCCCGAGCCCGTTCCGAATCCTGGCCGGAGGATTTCCGGTCTACGGACGGCGGGGAGGATGAGAGGATGGAGGTGGACGCGCCTGGGGCGCTGGAGGGGCCGGAAGGGCCCGAAGAAGAACAAGTCGCCGCGACATCCAGGGTCGCGAGTCAGGTCGTGGAGGCGAGGACCGTTACGGTCCTCACCTTCAAGCCCGACCCGGAACCTGTCCCACCTCCGCCTCCTTCTCCTCCGCCAGCACCGGAGCCTCCGGTGCAGGTGAAGAGGGAATCGGAGGTGCGGGAGTTCCAGACCCTCGTTTTGCAGCCGGGAGCCCCAGCCGGTTTCCACGAGGAGGATGGAGTGTTCGTGATGGACGATTCGGACGAGGAGATGGGGGAGCCGGAGACTCCGGAAGAGCCGGAAGCGTCCGGAAGCGCGGAGTGAAGGCCCTGGAGGCCTAAGGACAAAAAGACTTTGTAATATATGAAATGAACGTTGTATTTTGTATTTGGTTCGAATTTTGTTTTTCTTGATCTAATTTTGTGTGATGAGTTAATATTCGGGTCCGGGCTTATTGGGAAAACGCCGGTGAAAGTTGTCGATATGTTCGGCCGCGTCCAAGTCGTCCGCCCCAACCCAAGCATACTGATCGTCGGTATTCTCGTATCCGAGCCATTCGACGTAGTACCGGAGCTTAGTTCGGAACCTCCGGTCGATCTTCGAGTCAACGATTTGCTTGATTTCGAAGTGTGACTCGCCGTCGATGATTTCTACGGCTGCCGGAGGCGGCTCCTCGCGTCCCGGGAATGGGTTCGGAACGTGCGGTTCAAGTTGGGAAATATGGAAAACTGGATGGACCTGTGACAACGATTTCGGAAGCCGAATGGTATAAGAAGCAGGCACTGGGTTTGCCAATAACTTCATAAGGGCCAAGGTACGTCTCCGAGAATTTCGGAGTTGGCCAGGCTGGTGTGAAGATGCTTCGCGAGGATGAAAACCTGATCGCCGATCGAAAGCGGAGGTTGCGGAGCGCGTTTCCGGTCTCCGGTTTCCTTGTACCGCTCCTGGGCAAAAGTGATTTGCTCCTGGAGGAACTGATGCAGTTCCTGAAGATCAACGACAAAATCCTTGGCGTACATGTTCGCAACGTCACGCTCCGGATGGACCGTGATTGCCGGATTGTAACCCTTGTTGGCGAAGAAGGGGGAGATGCCGGTCGAAGCATTCGGAGCGTTGTTGAGAGCGAATTCCGCAAGCAGGAAGGAGTCAGGTCCCAATCGTCCTGTTGATACGAGCAGTAGATGCGGATATATTGCTCAACAGTCTGATTCATACGTTCCGTTTGACCGTCAGCCTCCGGATGATAACCGGAAGTATAATGGATCTCCATATTGAGAAGTTCGCCCAGCGACCGGAAGAAGGAAGCGATGAATTCGGAGCCCCGGTCGCACGTAACATGTGCCGGAACACCGTGTTTGGAAAAGACGTGAATGAGGAAGAGGCGAGCGAGCTCCGGCGAATTGATGTGGGTATCGCAAGGAATGAGAATGACCTGTTTGGATGACCGATCAACAATCACCAAAATGCAGTCAAACTCGCCGGAGAGAGGGAGTTGCTCGATGAAGTCCATGGAAATGGAATGCCAAGGCCGGAGCGGAACCGGAAGGGGTTTCAAGAGTCTGTAAGGCCGATGCCGAGGCTTTTTGTTGCGCTTGCATAGAACACACGACCGACAGTAGTCCCGGACGAAGGTCCGAACCTCCGGCCAAGTGTACTCACGGCGTACGAGTGCTAAAGTGCGATTTTGTCCAAAGTGGCCAGCCAACTCGTGATCATGCAAATTCTGCAGAACACGTACGCGGAGTTGGTCCGGAGCATCTCCGGAAACCACCGGAACGTAAATGCGATCATAGAGCCGGAGCATACCGGAAGGGTCGAGTTTCCAGCGCGGAGTGGTGCCGGAGGCTGCGGAAGCAATGCCCGCAACGGCGGCTGGGTCATCGTTGTAGTGGGCACGAATGTCGGAATAGAGCTTCTCAACATCCATAACGATGGAGGAACGGAGGGTGATTTCCTCGAGGAATGTGGCCCGGAGCGACGCGGTGAGTTGATCTTGAGTAAAAATGGGGCGAAAATTTTGAGGATTCAATTGGCTGTAAGCCCTATCCCCCTCTTTAGGGTAGACGTCCCATCGTCTAGTCAAAGCGTCTGGCTTAGCTCCGAGCTTACCCGGACGGAACCGGATAACCATATTGAAGTGGCACAGGTATTCCGACCACCGGACTTGGCGGCGAGTGAGGATTTTGGTCGTCGCGAAGTATTCCAGGTTCTTGTGGTCGGTTACGACGTCGACCGGAAGCTCCGGTCCTTCGAGGTAATGCCTCCAGTGTTTAAAGGCGTCGAAGATGGCCAAGAGTTCCTTGTCATGAGTGTCGTAGTTGAGTTTGGCCGGACCGAGTGTCCGAGACCGGAACGCAATGGGATGAATTTCGCCATCATCTCCGAGGATGGAGAGAATCGAGGCGATTGCGTAATCGGAGGCGTCGGTTTCGACAGTGAGCTGCCGGAACGGAATCCAGTGTGAAAGTACCGGAGCCTCCGTAAACGCGTGCTTGAGGGTGTCAAATGCGAGTTGGCAAACCGGGGTCCAATCCCATCGGACTGTTGGAACGAGTGAGGCGAGTAAGAGGGATCGTGATCGCCGAGTAGTTCCATATGAAACGCCGATAAAAATTACAAAACCCAAGGAAGGACTGAACGTCCTTCACTTTCCGGGGTTCCAGGCCAATCAACGATGGCGGAAACTTTGTCCGGAGACATCCGGAAGCCTTCCGGCGACAGGATGTAACCGAGATATTCGCAGGTGGTGACGCTAAACTCGCATTTTGAGAGTTTGCAGTAGAGTCCGGCCTTCCGGAGGCGCCGGAGCACTTCCCGAACGTGTTCGGTACGTTGGGTCGGATCATCGGAATAGATCAATATGTCGTCCAAATAGATGACGACGTACACGTCCAACAGATCTGCGAACAAACTGTTCAGGAACCGCTGAAAAGCGGCCGGAGCGTTGGTAAGGCCTTCCGGAACAACCCGGAATTCGAAGGACCCATAGCGAGAACGAAACGCCGTCTTAGGTTCGTCACCCGGAGCGATCCGGAGGAGATGGTATGCGTGCCGGAGATCAAGTTTTGTATAGATGCGAGCCTTCCCGGGAGCATCGAGGAGATCGGCGATGAGAGGAAGCGGATAGCGGTCCTTCTTCGTAATCCGATTAAGTCCTCGGTAGTCGACTGCATAACCGGAGGCTACCGTCCTTCTTCTTAGCGAAGAGAATAGGAGCTCCATGACTTGAACGAGTCGGGTATATAAATCCCGACTTCAAATTCTTGTCGATGAAGTCCCGAAGGGCAGCGAGCTCGGTAGGCGAAAGGGAGTAGACATGACCGACCGGAGGCTCCTCGCCTTCCAGGAGCTCGATTTTGAGGTCGAATTCTCGATGAGGAGGAAGATTGTAAGCTTCCTGCTCCGAGAAGACGTCAGCGAACTCGTGGTACTCGGAAGGTATACCGGAAGTGTCCGGAGCAGATGCGGAAGCAAACCGGGCACGGGCTTCTTCCGAGGGAGTGGCACGCATTGTATATTGACAACAATCCTTGTCTCGAATGATGGAGCGGTAAGCCGCAGCAGACACGAGAGACACAAGCGGAAGGGTAGAGAGAGGACGAGGCCCGGAGGCCTCCGGAATCTCCATGGAAGGAGCAAGAGTCTCCATGGAAGGAGCGGGAGATGGCGGAATCGTCGTAGTCGGTGTAGGCGCCGGAACCGGAACGACTTGTACCGGAGGTGCCTCGTCCGTAATCGGAACTACCGTAGCAGATCCCGGAATTATTTCCGGGGTTGTCGACAGGGATTCCCTTACGGGATCGGGCCGGAACGTGATAGAAGCTTCGGACCAGTTAATCAACGGATTAATGCGGCTGAGCCAATTGTATCCCAGGACCAGATCGCAAGGAGAATTGAGACATGTGACGAAGAAGTCCATGTATTGAACTTCGCCAGAAGGAAACCGGAGCAACAACCGGAGCATCCGGTTGATGATGGAAGATGAGCCGTCGAGATACCGGACCCGTACCGGGTCCACCGTATACGTGGAAAACGCATTAGATTCGCAGACTTTCAATGATACAAAACAATGAGATGATCCGGAGTCCACAAGCGCACGCACACGGGAGTTGAATCCCGCGACTACTCGAGAGAGAAGAGATGGTGACATGGAAGAGCATAGCTCCGGCTCGGAGATGTCCGACCGGAGGGAAGAAATATCGAGAGAGACGTAAAGGGCATTAGGGAAGAGAGCGGAAGCGTTGAGACGAACCTCGGTGAGCACCCGTGAGTCAACGCAACTCGGACCAGGTGCGGAGGATTCCGAGTTGCTGATCAATTTTTTGACTCAGCAGCCACGGCGGCCGGCGTAGCCGGAGCCGCCGGAGCCTGGGTGGTCGTACCGGAGGTCGAGGCCTGGGCGGCTTTGGCGCTTGCCTGCCCAGGACGCTTGTTGCAGTTGTCGGCTGTGTGACCCTTACCTCCGCAGTACATGCAGAGGTTATTCTTCCGGCGACGCTCGCGTTCGTCCTGCTTGATCTTTCCGCTGGCGTCGAGCTTGTCGGCGTAGGCGCGAGCGGCAGGAGTGGCGTCGGACGACTTGGCCTTGCCTTTACCCTGGTTACCGGAGCGTCCGGCGTTGTTACCGGAGTTTCCGGCAGTCGCAGCGGTAGAGGAGGGTGCGGGAGCGTTGGAAGATTTGGAACCCTTGCCGGAATTCCGATTACTGGGTTTTGGGTTGCCGGATTGACCTCCGGTAGCGTTACCGCCACCGGAACCGGAGGGTTTGTCGCGTTCACGCTCCCGGAGCTTCTCCGCCTCGCGTTTCCAGTACCGGCCATCGATGATGCGAGCGACCAACTTCACTCCGTCGAGGGTGTTGGCATAGTTATGATGAACCATGTCGTCCTTGATCCGACGGGGAAGTCCTTCGTAAAACTGATACCGGAGGGTGTTATCGCTCCACCGGGTCAAAACCGAAAGGAAGTCGAACTCGATGATGTAAGTGGTGATCCGGTCGCCGGATTAGTGATGGGAACTTCCGGGAAGCTCCGGAAAGCCGGAGCTGCGTAGAAAGGGTCAGAATGTGCACGGATATAACAGCTGCACGGCACATCGAGCGCGCCCCAGAACTGTGTCCCGGGCCCAGTGCTGTTATATCCATGCAGCATCCCCAGTCTTCTCGTCGACCTTCCGGTAGCTCCGGTAGGTTCCGAGGCTCCGGTATATTACCGGAGCCTCCGAACCATCCGGTACCATCGGGTTTTTACGCAATGAAGGATTACTGAGCGTTTCCCATTTATCCGTCTTCCTTTCTTTTCACTTATTGTCATACGACTTCTCATCAGCCCATCTGACTTGACTTATTGTTAAGAACCACTCTCCTTCCTTTTATGGAATACAATTAGATACTTAGTATAAATACGTCTTTAATATGTCCTGTACGTCAGATTGATAATTGACGTTGCTTGGCTCACTTCCCTTGCACTGAGTCGTCTCCGTTCTCTCCGGTTCCCTCCGGTACTCCGACTTGTCTTCCTCTATCGGGTACCTGCCGGTTAGGGTAGTCACTCACCCTTGACCCCCTGTGGTGTTGTGATCCTCCTCCGTATACGTTCCGGACCCTCCGGCTCTCCGACGCTCCGACATACCGGAGCCTCCGGTCGCTCGGTCATTTACTCTTCGGGTCCACCCCGGCTCGGTATATAACAGTATTATCAATCTCACTACTCTGACTGGCAATGTCTCGTCTTCCTAATCCAAATCTACCCAACACGGAACAAATCGAACGTTCCAACACTGGTCGGACTGATCGGGAACCTCGCCGAGAATCCCGTATGTTCAGCCAGATCGTTCCGATGAGTACTCCGGTCCAAGTTCTCGGTCCGTCGATGTACCCGTCTATTCCGGTATCACCCACCCTTCGATACACTCCGCATTTCACTCGGAGTTCACCCTGCGCCACCTATGCCATCTCCGACAACAATTCCGGGGTTAGTTCTCAATCCCCGGACCCCCGAGAATCCGGTGAGATATCCGGCCTCACCCCATCCACGCCGCACTGCAGCAATCTCTCGTAGCGTATCTCCCATCGCTGGGCCTCGTATCGTTGAGGTTCCGGAAGATCCCCAGGAGGCTTCCGAAGACTCCGTACATTCCGGAGGTCATGCAGCAAGCCTCCACTTGTCGGAGGAGCTTCCCGAGCGTGATCCTGCTCCTTCCATTCATGACGGGGGCAGTAATAACGGCGATGGAGGCGATGGTGGCAGTGATGGTGGTGGTGGTGGAGGTGGTGGTGCTGGTCCACCGCCCGGCCCTCCCGGAGGTCCACCCGGAGGTGGCCCCGGAGGTCCCGGTCCGGTGTCCCGGTGGTCCACCCAGAGGCCCCCCTGGCGGTCCACCTGGCGGTGGCCCCGGAGGTCCCGGTATACCTCGGGCCCCTCGTCGTGTTACGACGCCTGAGGCCAATGAGGCCTTAATTATGGACACCATCCGGACCTTCCGGGATGCCATCAATGTGTTCTCCGCTCGTCCCGCGGACCTTCCTCCTCGTTCCAACCGATCCAATCTCCGTAATCCGGACACCTTCGATGGATCGGACCCGGCTAAACTCTCGTCCTTCCTCACCCAGTGCTATTTGCACTTTGCGGAGCGCCCGCAAGACTTTCCGGACGACGATGATCGTATTCTCTACATCATTTCGTACCTCCGGGGCAGCGCTCAGCAATGGTTTTCCCCCAATCTTTACGACCCGACCATCATTCCGGTCTGGGACGGCAACTTTGCCGTCTTCATTCAGGAGCTTACGTTAAATTTCGGGCCGCATGATCCGGTTGGGGATGCCGAGGACAAGATTCGCGCATGCCGGATGAAATCCGGCGACCGGATCACCACTTACATCATCGAGTTCGACTTCCTTTCGGTTTTGACCCGGTGGAGCGATAACGCCCTCCGGTATCAGTTTTACGAAGGACTTCCCCGTCGGATCAAGGACGACATGGTTCATCATAACTATGCCAACACCCTCGACGGAGTGAAGTTGGTCGCTCGCATCATCGATGGCCGGTACTGGAAACGCGAGGCGGAGAAGCTCCGGGAGCGTGAACGCGACAAACCCTCCGGTTCCGGTGGCGGTAACGCTACCGGAGGTCAATCCGGCAACCCAAAACCCAGTAATCGGAATTCCGGCAAGGGTTCCAAATCTTCCAACGCTCCCGCACCCTCCTCTACCGCTGCGACTGCCGGAAACTCCGGTAACAACTGCCGGACGCTCCGGTAACCAGGGTAAAGGCAAGGCCAAGTCGTCCGACGCCACTCCTGCCGCTCGCGCCTACGCCGACAAGCTCGACGCCAGCGGAAAGATCAAGCAGGACGAACGCGAGCGTCGCCGGAAGAATAACCTCTGCATGTACTGCGGAGGTAAGGGTCACACAGCCGACAACTGCAACAAGCGTCCTGGGCAGGCTAGCGCCAAAGCCGCCCAGGCCTCGACCTCCGGTACGACCACCCAGGCTCCGGCGGCTCCGGCTACGCCGGCCGCCGCGGCTGCTGAGTCAAAAAATTGATCAGCAACTCGGAATCCTCCGCACCTGGTCCGAGTTGCGTTGACTCACGGGTGCTCACCGAGGTTCGTCTCAACGCTTCCGCTCTCTTCCCTAATGCCCTTTACGTCTCTCTCGATATTTCTTCCCTCCGGTCGGACATCTCCGAGCCGGAGCTATGCTCTTCCATGTCTCCATCTCTTCTCTCTCGAGTAGTCGCGGGATTCAACTCCCGTGTGCGTGCGCTTGTGGACTCCGGATCATCTCATTGTTTTGTATCATTGAAAGTCTGCGAATCTAATGCGTTTTCCACGTATACGGTGGACCCGGTACGGGTCCGGTATCTCGACGGCTCATCTTCCATCATCAACCGGATGCTCCGGTTGTTGCTCCGGTTTCCTTCTGGCGAAGTTCAATACATGGACTTCTTCGTCACACGTCTCGATTCTCCTTGCGATCTGGTCCTGGGATACAATTGGCTCAGCCGCATTAATCCGTTGATTAACTGGTCCGAAGCCTCTATCACGTTCCGGCCCGATCCCGTAAGGGAATCCCTGTCGACAACCCCGGAAATAATTCCGGGATCTGCTACGGTAGTTCCGATTACGGACGAGGCACCTCCGGTACAAGTCGTTCCGGCTCCGGCGCCTACACCGACTCCGACGATTCCGCCATCTCCCGCTCCTTCCATGGAGATTCCGGAGGCCTCCGGGCCTCGTCCTCTCTCTACCCTCCGCTTGTGTCTCTCGTGTCTGCTGCGGCTTACCGCTCCATCATTCGAGACAAGGATTGTTGTCAATATACAATGCGCGCCACTCCCTCGGAAGAAGCCCGTGCCCGGTTTGCTTCCGCATCTGCTCCGGACACTTCCGGTATACCTTCCGAGTACCACGAGTTCGCTGACGTCTTCTCGGAGCAGGAAGCTTACAATCTTCCTCCTCATCGAGAATTCGACCTCAAAATCGAGCTCCTGGACGGCGAGGAGCCTCCGGTCGGTCATGTCTACTCCCTTTCGCCTACCGAGCTCGCTGCCCTTCGGGACTTCATCGACAAGAATTTGAAGTCGGGATTTATATACCCGACTCGTTCAAGTCATGGAGCTCCTATTCTCTTCGCTAAGAAGAAGGACGGTAGCCTCCGGTTGTGCGTCGACTACCGAGGACTTAATCGGATTACGAAGAAGGACCGCTATCCGCTTCCTCTCATCGCCGATCTCCTCGATGCTCCCGGGAAGGCTCGCATCTATACAAAACTTGATCTCCGGCACGCATACCATCTCCTCCGGATCGCTCCGGGTGACGAACCTAAGACGGCGTTTCGTTCTCGCTATGGGTCCTTCGAATTCCGGGTTGTTCCGGAAGGCCTTACCAACGCTCCGGCCGCTTTTCAGCGGTTCCTGAACAGTTTGTTCGCAGATCTGTTGGACGTGTACGTCATCATCTATTTGGACGACATATTGATCTATTCCGATGATCCGACCCAACATACCGAACACGTTCGGGAAGTGCTCCGGCGCCTCCGGAAGGCCGGACTCTACTGCAAACTCTCAAAATGCGAGTTTAGCGTCACCACCTGCGAATATCTCGGTTACATCCTGTCGCCGGAAGGCTTCCGGATGTCTCCGGACAAAGTTTCCGCCATCGTTGATTGGCCGGAACCCCGGAAAGTGAAGGACGTTCAGTCCTTCCTTGGGTTTTGTAATTTTTATCGGCGTTTCATATGGAACTACTCGGCGATCACGATCCCTCTTACTCGCCTCACTCGTTCCAACGTCCGATGGGATTGGACCCCGGTTTGCCAACTCGCATTTGACACCCTCAAGCACGCGTTTACGGAGGCTCCGGTACTTTCACACTGGATTCCGTTCCGGCAGCTCACTGTCGAAACCGACGCCTCCGATTACGCAATCGCCTCGATTCTTTCCATCCTCGGAGATGATGGCGAAATTCATCCCATTGCGTTCCGGTCTCGGACACTCGGTCCGGCCGAACTCAACTACGACACTCATGACAAGGAACTCTTGGCCATCTTCGACGCCTTTAAACACTGGAGGCATTACCTCGAAGGACCGGAGCTTCCGGTCGACGTCGTAACCGACCACAAGAACCTGGAATACTTCGCGACGACCAAAATCCTCACTCGTCGCCAAGTCCGGTGGTCGGAATACCTGTGCCACTTCAATATGGTTATCCGGTTCCGTCCGGGTAAGCTCGGAGCTAAGCCAGACGCTTTGACTAGACGATGGGACGTCTACCCTAAAGAGGGGGATAGGGCTTACAGCCAATTGAATCCTCAAAATTTTCGCCCCATTTTTACTCAAGATCAACTCACCGCGTCGCTCCGGGCCACATTCCTCGAGGAAATCACCCTCCGTTCCTCCATCGTTATGGATGTTGAGAAGCTCTATTCCGACATTCGTGCCCACTACAACGATGACCCAGCCGCCGTTGCGGGCATTGCTTCCGCAGCCTCCGGTACCACTCCGCGCTGGAAACTCGACCCTTCCGGTATGCTCCGGCTCTATGATCGCATTTACGTTCCGGTGGTTTCCGGAGATGTTCCGGACCAGCTCCGCGTACGTGTTCTGCAGAATTTGCATGATCACGAGTTGGCTGGCCACTTTGGACAAAATCGCACATTAGCACTCGTACGCCGTGAGTACACTTGGCCGGAGGTTCGGACCTTCGTCCGGGACTACTGTCGGTCGTGTGTTCTATGCAAGCGCAACAAAAAGCCTCGGCATCGACCTTACGGACTCTTGAAACCCCTTCCGGTTCCGCTCCGGCCTTGGCATTCCATTTCCATGGACTTCATCGAGCAACTCCCTCTCTCCGGCGAGTTTGACTGCATTTTGGTGATTGTTGATCGGTCATCCAAACAGGTCATTCTCATTCCTTGCGATACCCACATCAATTCGCCGGAGCTCGCTCGCCTCTTCCTCATTCACGTCTTTTCCAAACACGGTGTTCCGGCACATGTTACGTGCGACCGGGGCTCCGAATTCATCGCTTCCTTCTTCCGGTCGCTGGGCGAACTTCTCAATATGGAGATCCATTATACTTCCGGTTATCATCCGGAGGCTGACGGTCAAACGGAACGTATGAATCAGACTGTTGAGCAATATATCCGCATCTACTGCTCGTATCAACAGGACGATTGGGACCGACTCCTTCCGCTTGCGGAATTCGCTCTCAACAACGCTCCGAATGCTTCGACCGGCATCTCCCCTTTCTTCGCCAATAAGGGTTACAATCCGGCAATCACGGTCCATCCGGAGCGTGACGTTGCGAACATGTACGCCAAGGATTTTGTCGTTGATCTTCAGGAACTGCATCAGTTCCTCCGGGAGCAAATCACTTTTGCCCAGGAGCGGTACAAGGAAACCGGAGACCGGAAACGTGCTCCGCAACCTCCGCTTTCGATCGGCGATCAAGTTTTCATCCTCGCGAAGCATCTTCACACCAGCCGGCCAACTCCGAAATTCTCGGAGACGTACCTTGGCCCTTATGAAGTTATTGGCAAACCCAGTGCCGCTTCTTATACAGTTCGGCTTCCGAAATCGTTGTCACAGGTCCATCCAGTTTTCCATATTTCCCAACTTGAACCGCACGTTCCGAACCCATTCCCGGGACGCGAGGAGCCGCCTCCGGCAGCCGTAGAAATCATCGACGGCGAGTCACACTTCGAAATCAAGCAAATTGTTGACTCGAAGATCGACCGGAGGTTCCGAACTAAGCTCCGGTACTACGTCGAATGGCTCGGATACGAGAATACCGACGATCAGTATGCTTGGGTTGGGGCGGACGACTTGGACGCGGCCGAACATATTGACAACTTTCACCGGCGCTTTCCGAATAAGCCCGGACCCGAATATTAACTCATCACAAAATTAAAATCAAGAAAAACAAAATTTCGTCCAAAATCATAATACAACACTCATTATTCTATTTACAAAGTCCTTTTGTCCTTAGGCCTCCAGGGCCTTCACTCCGCGCTTCCGGACGCTTCCGGCTTTTCCGGAGCCTCCGGCTCCCCCATCTCCTCGTCCGAATCGTCCATCACGAATACTCCATCCTCCTCGTGGAAACCGGCTGGGGCTCCCGGCTGCAGAACGAGGGTCTGGAACTCCCGCACCTCCGATTCCCTCTTCACCTGCACCGGAGGCTCCGGTGCTGGCAGAGGAGAAGGAGGCGGAGGCGGGACAGGTTCCGGGTCGGGCTTGAAGGTGAGGACCGTAACGGTCCTCGCCTCCGCGACCTGACTCGCGACCCTGGACGTCGCGGCGACTTGTTGTTCTTCGGGCCCTTCCAGCCCCTCCAGCGCGCCAGGCGCGTCCACTTCCATCCTCTCATCCTCCCCGCCGTCCGTGGACCGGAAATCCTCCGGCCAGGATTCGGAACGGGCTCGGGGCGCAACCGGAGCCTCCGGTTCCGCCTCCGAGTCCTCCGACTCGACGGGTTCCATCTCCTTCTCTGCCACCTCGGGGCTTCCACGCTTCATCAGCCTCCGGCGCTTCGCCGGGGGCGCATCCTCGTCCCTCTCCGGCTCCTCGGCGGCCAGGTCGAGCTCCGCCTGCTCCACGAGGGAGAAATCCCACTGGGAGGCCTCCATGTCGGCGGCCATCCAGCGGAGCATCCACTCTACCCCAGGCGGCACCTCCCGACCACTCTCCGGCGCCGCGAGTGTCTTAAGAATAAGCTGGCACGCCCGGTATGCCAGCTTATAGCGCAGCATGGTGCGCCCCACCTGCTCCCCGAGGTATCCGACGTGAGCATCGAGCTCCCGGAGCTGTTCTCGCAGACTTTCTCTCCCCTCAGCTTTCCGGGCCCTCTGTTCCCGCTCCTTCCGCGTGCGATCGCGCAGGGTTCCGGCGCGTCCGCGAGGGCCCCGCAACCGGTGCGGACCCTTGGCGACGGGCCTCCTGTGCCGCGCGTCGCTTGTTGACGCGAGGCGGTCCAAGGGGCCGCGCGCGACTGCACTGGATGTGCTTCGCACGGCACCGGCGGCAGGCGGTGCGTCCCGCCTCGACCACGCACACCTCCCCACTCCTCCGGCAAGAGTCGCAAGCTAAGAAAATCAAAACCGTTAGTACCGGAACCTCCGGTTTTCACTGCGACGCACCGTTCTCCCCCTCCTGCTCGACGTCGCTGTCGTCCTCGTCGTTCAGCTCATCCACCTCGCTTCCCCCCTCCGCACGCTCCGGTGACACCGACTTCAGGGTTTCTATCACCGGCATTTCGTCGAATTCCGGAGCCTCCGCGTCGAGCGCCTCCAGGTCTCGAATGAGCTGGAGGGCACGAGCGGCCTCCTCATTCGCCACTTCCGCGCGTTGCGCGGCCTCCTCCGCCTGTTCCTGATACGCCGATATAAGGCGTACCCGGCGCTGCTCCCTCTCGTCGTAGAACCGTTGGACGGCCTCGTCCCGCAGCTCTGTCGTCGTTGCACGCGCCTTCCCCTTCCCGGAATTTTTGCCGTTGCCGGCGTCGCTGCGGTTGTTATCGGTCGACCCCTCGCGACCACTGTCGGCGTTTCCGTTGCTGGACATCGTATTTCAAGGATGTTGTGCCGGAGGTGGTGGTGGTCAAGAAGAAAGAAATGTCTGGGTCAAAACCAACAGCACGTGACTTTTTGATCTTGTTTATTTTCCCACGCTTCTTCATTGTTCAACAAACTTCATTCCTTTTGGGTTCCTCATGGGAGAGGAACCTAAGAGGGGGATACTGTTATATCCATGCAACATCCCCAACCTTCTCGTCGACCTTCCGGTAGCTCCGGTAGGTTCCGAGGCTCCGGTATACTACCGGAGCCTCCGAACCGTCCGGTACCATCGGGTTTTTACGCAATGAAGGATTACTGAGCGTTTCCCGTTTATCCGTCTTCCTTCCTTTTCACTTATTGTCATACGACTTCTCATCAGCCCATCTGACTTGACTTATTGTTAAGAACCACTCTCCTTCCTTTTATGGAATACAATTAGATACTTAGTATAAATACGTCTTTAATATGTCCTGTACGTCAGATTGATAATTGATGTTGCTTGGCTCACTTCCCTTGCACTGAGTCGTCTCCGTTCTCTCCGGTTCCCTCCGGTACTCCGGCTCGTCTTCCTCTATCGGGTACCTGCCGGTTAGGGTAGTCACTCACCCTTGACCCCCTGTGGTGTTGTGATCCTCCTCCGTATACGTTCCGGACCCTCCGGCTCTCCGACGCTCCGACATACCGGAGCCTCCGGTCGCTCGGTCATTTACTCTTCGGGTCCACCCCGGCTCGGTATATAACATCACCCTTCCGAGCTGTGGTGTTGCGAGAACAGCCGACAGGAGAACCTCCGGCCTTCTTCCTGACGCTCCGGACTTGCGTCCACGTCCGGAGATCCCGGAGGTCTCTCTTTCCTCTTTTGGCTCAGCACATAACAGCAGCAGGAGGCATGTCAAGAAAAAAAGGGACCCAGAGCTTGCAGTCACAAGAGGTGAAATAAAATGTTTTTATCTTGTAACATAACTAGGACTAATTAATTAGCAGAGCGAGAAACGGCTGCAAGAACCGCCCATTATTGTTGACGTTGATGATAAGGCACTAGCGCACCTTGAAAAGGTACAAAATGCTTTTCTACGCCGTCTACTTGGCCTTGGGGCATACTCAATGCGTGCACCGCTTTTCACTGAACTGGGGCTGGTCCCCCTGTGCTACCGGCGTCTCATCTTGGCCCTCCGATACCTGGGATACCTTGTCAATCTGGCTGCTACCCACTATGCCAAAGCTGCCCTTGAGGACTCATACCAGCTGTACTTAAAGGGCTGCCAAGGCTACTGGATGGATCTCGTGTATGCGCTGCAGAGCCTTCAGTTTCCGGTGACACTACCAGCACTACCTGAACTGACGCCTGAAAGATGTACCGCACTGACTAAAGAGGTACATATTGCGGCTATGAGGCATCTTGATGCTGAGGTGAACTCCTCGACGCGCCTCTATATGCTGCATGACAGGTTAGAACTGCTGGAAGATGAACCACCGAAGAAGATTACAGTGTTTCTGAGGCACTACCTGGTGCTGGTTGTTAATGCTAAGCACCGAAAAGCTCTGACACGACTTCTTGTAAGCCAGCACCCACTGGCAGTTGAACGGATGCGTTACAAACAACGGAGACATCGGGTAATTGTGCCCCATGACGAGCGTCTATGCCGCTTTGGATGTAACCATGTTGAAACAGTGGAACATGCACTGTTTTTCTGTTCACAGGCGGGTGAGGAGCTTCTACAATACCGCAGGGCGTACACAACAGCCATGCAGATGACTGACCCGCAGGTTGCGACAGTCGCACCGTGGAATGCAACTAATGTTCTGCGCTCTTTAATATTTCGAAGAGAGACTGTCTGTCAATCTGCCAAATTTGTCTGCAAGGTGTTTGCTATCTTTGATGCGGTACCCATGGTATGGCCAGATGGAATGTAAATACCCCGGTTCGTGATTTTCTTCTTAAGCTAGTGTGTCAGAACCCGAGATCTACTACCTCCTGTGTGGGGTGAGCTCGTCAGAGGGAATGGCATATTGGCGTAGTCAGAGGTACATTATTTAGAGGCTGATGTACTGTATGCTACAACCTGGCACGTTCCGAAATGGGACCACGCTGGGCTTAATATTATCCACAGTCTTATCCGCCTGTCGAAAACGGGTCAGTCAAAACTGGGAGGCGGTTCTCTACGGTTCTCCCACGATTTTGATGAAATCAATTATGAGAACCGCCTCCAGAACCGCCTCGTGAAACGCCTCAGAACCGCCTCCCAGATTTTACTCTGACCGTCCCTATTTAAGGTCGCAGGCCGCGACGGAAGAGGTGTGGTGATGCTGGCATATGCAGTGGAACTTTGGGTTGACGACCACGGGATCCTAGAATTTCTGGGGGACTGGCAGTAGAAATATGGATCCGTTCGCAAAATCCGCACCACAAGTATCATGCGGTCGACTCAGTTGACTCGGGAAAAGTCGGGTTGTGGTCGGGCGAGATCGGAAACACGTCCTGTCACGGGCGGGCGCCGAAAGCGGACTCTCTGCTTACGATAGTGGTCGCTGCCCTAGGTACGTTGTACATGCTGCAGGAGCACACGAGCCAACGCAGGGTACTCTACAGTGCTCGTGAATGTTCCCCAATGACGCCGACTCGCCCCGCTCTCGTCCTAGAGCGAATACCAGCACTTTTGCGTCCTTCGGCGGTTGGCGCAAGAAACACGACCAGTCGATTACCCCGCCCGCGAACTCAGCACCACCCCCTCCGTTGCAGCTAGAGGAATTAATTCAGGCCCTCACCCCCCCCGCCGTCCCTAGTCTCGTTTACGCCCGTTCACTTGCGACGGGCTTGTCAAGTCACTCTCCAATCCCCCGCCATGCCGTTTTGAACCCGATATTGGCCACCCTGTGTGCAGCAGAATCTCCGGTTGCGCTTCAATGTGCAGGGTATGATATTCTATCTGCATATTGTGAAAACCCCGAAGCGGTCGGGCTTGGGACGACAGACCGGGTCTCGTATTTTTCCCTCTTCCTGGGACATTCCGTCTCGTGGGGGACGGAGATCTGGGAGCCACGATTCAAGGCTTTACGTGCGCTGACCAAGTCGGGTACCGAAACCCTTGGCATCGAGCTGCCTGTCCTGGCAGTTCTCAAGTCGTGGATTTCAAGCGCTTTTGAATCCATCGTCATGGACCTTGCTCTGGATCGTTCCGACAGAGCAGAACGAGAACGCAGTGTCAATATGCTTGCCGATTATCTCACGGCCATGGTGGGACGTGTGGACGTCGTTGCCCGTATTTCGGAAGACGAACTGGTCGGTGTGATGCACTTCTATGCTGGCATGGTGGAAATGGCGATGGACGTCAGCGCCTTGCGAAGACCCTCGATATCGTCCCCTGCCCTGGAACCTACCCCCAATTCAAGTCCGGCGCGGCCGTTTAGCCAGAACCACCGAAGAAATCCATCTTCCGTTTCCGTAACGTCGTCCATCACTTCGCCCCCAGTCACGCCCGGCATCGGCACCAAGCAGCCATCGGATATAGCGATAGCTATATACATCAACCACCTAACCACCCAGCTCAAGACCCTCTCTTCCACATATCTCGACATCATCCTCCCCTTCCTCTTCCGCGCATTGGCCCACTGCGCGTCGGCCCTCCCACGACTTACCGTCGCGAATCAGCCCTCCCGCGCATCGTCATCCGAGAGTAAAATAAATGACACGCTCAGTTCGTTGTTGAATGGGCCCTACGCAACCACTTGCATGGTCGTCTTGCGGAAGAATCTCCATCCATCTTTTCCCGTTTCAAGCAGTCAACATGGCGCGGACGGGGAGCACAGCTCGGTCAATGCAAAGACAATCCAGGCCGTCATTCAAACTGCGTTTGGTGCCCAACGAACCCTCCGCAGTTATATTCGGAGAGCTCTGTCAGCCAGACTCGCGCGCGCGTATATTTCCAGTGAGACCTCGGCGGGGTATTCGCATTCTGGGGCGCCGGCTCATATGGAAATAGAGCGGGATTTGATGGAACGGGCCTGGCCGAGCTCGGACGCCGGGCTCGGGCAGAGTGGCTGGGAGGCGGGGAGGCTTGGGCGGCCATTGAGCGCTAGTGCACGAGATTGGGTCGCTTTTTGTCATTCTGATGGTGAAGAGGTAGACTGGCAGACGAAGGATGGAGTGGAGCGCGTGTTGGATGAGATTGCGGGCACGCTGAAGGATGTGCTGCAGGAGGTCGATGCGAGGGATGAAGATAACGCCTCTCTAACCAAGGAGGAGGCATTGGCTGTCGGACAGACGCTATTTCATCTCGCCGAATATCTTCTTCCCATAAAGTGCGTTATATCGCTATTTATGGATTATTAAACCGACCTTTCGTTTCAGAAACCATGACGGGACGCCATTTATAATACCGCTCTCCCGACCCGCGGATGCGCCTACAAATTTTCTCCGTACCCTAACCTTCATTCTATCCCGTGATCACAGTATGGAACTCAAACCCTTACTGTCAAGAATTTTGCTCCACGTCGCAGACCATCTCTCTGATGCAGACACCGCGAAACTTCCCATGATCATGGCCGATCAGAACGACCTCACGCCCATTTCGCCGGACTGGTTAGAAAACTGGGAAAACCTGTTCAAAGGCCCGTCCCTCATCAGTGCGCAGCGACCTCTAACCAAAAAGGCCGTTATGATCGCCCTCGAAAGCGTCCACGACAATATACATGACATGCCTTCCTATCGGGGACCACTCGCCCACCTGGTGATGGAGTTTTGCAAACGATCCACCCTTGATCATGCGATAAACATCGACGATGGTGACGATTGCGAAGCGATATGGAAGATCCTGGGTGAAGAGGTTGTGTTTAAAACGGTCGAGGACGAGGACGCGGATTTGGTCACGGAATATCTTGATCTGTTGGTTGCCACTGCTTCCCAGAGCAGCGATTATGACGACGAGGAATTCGACACGGCGTCTGTGACGACTGCAGGCACCCATTCGCCAGCCCCCTATACCGGCCTCATCACCCCTTCAACCACCGCCTCGCCCATCTTATCGAGGATGCAGAGTGACTTCCACAGCAGTCCGACGAGCAAGGAAAAGGACAAAGATCCCAAAGACTCCGGCCTTCCGTTTGTGATGTCATCCCTCATTTCCTCATTCACTTCAGGGACTTCCTCTCGTTCGCAATCCATCCAGCCTGTGACTGTGGACCTGCGACCGGAGGAGTCCGGGACTTCATCGCCCTTCGAGCCACATCCCATAACCTCTGATGTCGCTGCAATTTCCGCTCTCATCCTCGTCTTTAGCCAACTCGCGTTCACTCCACATGCATTGGACCCAGACAATCTGCAGGTTGCAGTTCGTGTTTTCCGATCCCTGCTCGAGCTGCTGGAGAACGCAAAGTCGAGCAAAATCCGGCTCACCATCCTCCAGTTCATGATGCGGCTGAGAGCAGATCGGGACCATCGATTGTACTTCGTCCAAGCAGAGTACGATGCCCATGGACTAGTTGCAATGCTTGGGTCCCTTATCCACCGGGTATCGCTGCGGCCTGAAGCCCGACCGCATCAGCATCAGGAACCGACCGATTTTGCCCCGGAACTGCGCCCTGCCCGCGCCCGAATTCCTCACGAGCGGGATGGTCGCCGGACCCAAGGGCGGCCGGTTGCTTCAGGCTCGAGTAGAAGTCGGTCCCGCCTCGACGGTGCGCAGCCGCCTACGCCTACTCTCAGAGCCAGGGAACCCTTGTGGAGCATTTCCGAATCGCTGCCGTTCACGGTGGCGGATTCGGACACTCCGAGCGAGGGCCTTGCCTTGTATGATCCCATTGGGCCCGAAAACAGTGTGGTGCTGCCGATATCCTTGTATCTAGGGGCCATCAACGACATTCTAGAGAAGGAGCACAATTGGGAAATCCTTTCCTATGTCCTTTGCCATCTTCCTAATCAACTCGCCAATAAACATTTCTTCTGCGGGCCGAAGTCTCGGGAGGCCTGCTCCAAGTTGCTGACGATATTATGCACCGGGATTCTGCACGGCGGCTTGGGAGCCTATGTGGCTCGTTGGCCTTCTGGGCTCAAGGCCAGAGACGCCCACGGTCTGGCCTTCCACACTCTCTCCGTCCTCGTAGGATACCAAAGGTGCTTCGATATGCCGCAGCAGCATTTGCTCGTGGAAGTCTTTCAAACCGGACTTGACGGGCAACCGGCCACCATCAAGTGCTGTCTGCATGCTTTATCCCTCGCCGCCTTCGAGTTGACTCCATCCGTGACCAAGAGTCTTTCCAGGATCCTGGAGAAGCTCTCCCAGATCATGTCGAATCCGGACATGGCCGTCCATATCTTGGGTCTGCTCTCCATCATCGGTTCCTCGCGGCCGCTCTACGCGAATTTTACGGAGGCCGACTACAAGATGGTTTTCGGCGTGGCGTTACAGTACCTGCAGCATCACAACGTGAACAGGGACGCGCAGTCATCGTCCTGGGCGCTATCCGAGCACGTCCGCATCCTGTCCTACTACATCGTGTACGTCTGGTTTCTGGCGATCAAGCTTCCGGATCGCCAGAAGCATGTGCGCTACATCGCGCGGCAGCTCCTCATCGCTAACGAGGGGAGGAGCGAGTTGGATGGGCCGACAGCGGTCTGCTTTGACTGGCTCGAGCGTTATACGTACGCCAGCGCCGATTCGCGGCCGGCGACCTCCATCTTCAATGATATCGTAATGAACCCGACCGGCCCGAATGCACGGTCTGAGGATGCCGTGGAGGAGAAGACATGGACTTTGGGCGACTCTTTCGTCACGATCCGGACGCTCAGGAGGTTGGGGTGGTTCGAGGTACTCTCCCGCCGGCCGTCGGGATACACGAAACTTCTATGTAGGCTGGAGAATGCGCCGATGGTGGGCCCCGGAGATGTGGATCCAGATATTATTTCTATACCCGCAGCGTTGATCATGGAACGGGGTCTTCCTGTGGTGCAGGCGCCTGCTGACGAGGAACATGCGTCGCCCCCCGCTGATGGCACGACCCTCGTGAGTCTTCAAATACTTCAAGCGCCCCCATTTGGTTTCTGACTACGATCCAGTCCGCCGAGAACATTCGTGAAGTCTTTATATCTCAGAATGATTCCGAACCGGAGGTGCCTCCGCCCGACCCACTCACTGGATATGTATGGAGCGGGTCGGCTCCATCCCAGCGACGCAAGCAGGTGGAAATCGATCCAGCGTTTGTTGCCCTGCAGCTGTCAGATCGCCAAAACCCTTCTATGGCTCGCCACCAGCTGATCGGTTCACCGAATCTCCCTAAATTCTTCAGTTCGCTCGATCGGATACCAGTGATTGATACTCATAAAGTCGGTATTATGTACGTGGCTCCGGGGCAGACCACCGAGCAAGAAATCCTCGGCAATACACACGGCTCGCCCGCGTACACACGATTCTTGGAGGGAATCGGTAGGCTGATCAACTTGCGCGGTCAGCTTGATGTCTATGCGGGTGGATTGGATCCGGATGAAGACGGCGAGTACGCCTACGCCTGGTGGGACGACATAGGCCAGATCCTGTACCACACGGCGACGATGATGCCCTCCAATGCCCATGACCCTCAACTCACGAACAAAAAGCGCCACATCGGCAACGACTTTGTCCGGATCGTCTGGAACGACTCGGGGAAACCATATCGATTTGACACGTTGACCACGCAATTCCAATTCGTGAACATCGTCATCGAACCACACTCCCTTGGCGCCATTGCGGCGTTCTCCAATAATCTTCACGAAAACGAATACTTCAAGCTCACTGTCCAGCGCGCGCCGGACATGCCCGAGTTTGCCCCCGTGGGCCACTTTAAGCTAATATCCGCTAAAAACCTGCCGCTGTTGGTGCGCCAGGTCAGTCTGCTGGCTGATTGGTTTGCATCCGTGTTTTCGCATACCCAGCGGGACACGCAGCGGCTTGAAATCACGACCAACTGGCACTCGCGCCTGAACGCCATCCGACGGTTCCGCAGCCAGCAGCCGGGGTGGAAGCCTGTGGTTCCTGAGGCTAATGTCGACCTCATGAAGCAAGAGGCCTACCGCGATTTTACGACGTCTTTCTAACCAAGGATCTCATTCTGTATTCGGCATGTACGACTTTTGTACCCCACATCTTGCATCTGTATTACTAGTACCATTGGATTTGCATTGCTAGTAGCTGCGAAAGAATTTCTAAGAATTATTCAGAACTACTCGGGCGCTTCGGCTGAGTCAGCGCGCGGTTCGTGACGGTGACGTCCACTGCGGGAATCCTCTCCAGACTCGCTTTGTTCTTGACCACGACAATCTCCCATACATGTCTTCACTCGGAAGCTGGTTGTGGGGAGTCTCCCAGCTTGATGAGGCAGTCGGTCAGTCCACAGGCAGAATCGCAACCAGCACCCACTAACAGCTGCTCGTAGACAAGGCGACTTCAGAGCTACTGCCCGCGGGCGCAGAGGATATTGCCCTCAATCTAGAAATATGCGACCAGATTCGCTCAAAGTCTGTCCCAGCTAAGGATGCGATGCGCGCTCTAAAGCGCCGGCTAAATCACAAAAATCCCAACGTGCAGAACTTGGCTCTCGGGGTTAGTCATTCTGCTGCTCGGACACGTATCGTGGATTGACGTTGGATCCAGTTGACGGACATATGTATCAAGAACGGTGGAGACTTATTCCTCGCCGAGGTCGCTTCGCGGGAGTTTATGGACAATCTCGTGTCCATACTCAAGATCCCCGTCTTGAATATTGACGTCAAGAACAATATTCTAAGACTTGTGCAGAACTGGAGTATCGCTTTCGAAGGGAAGCCTGCCCTGAGTTATGTGGGGCAGGTGTACAAGACCTTAACGAGCGAAGGTGCGTCTTGATAACCCCCTCGGCTTTACGGCGTCTAAGCCGAGACAACAGGATTCAAGTTTCCTCCAAAGGATCTTGCTGTCGCAAATTCAGCCATGGTGGACACGCAGACTGCCCCGGACTGGATAGACTCGGATGTGTGCCTCAGGTGTCGCACAGCTTTCAGCTTCACCAACCGCAAGCACCACTGTCGGAATTGCGGTCAAGTCTTCGATCAGCAATGCTCGTCCAAGTCGATCCCGCTCCCTCACTTCGGTATCACGCAGGACGTGCGTGTTTGTGACAGCTGCTATCCCAAGATCACGAAAAAGGGCGAACGGAGGTACGTCGACGGCTTTTCATTCTATTACTGATCCAAACCTTCCGAACAGTGACAAAGGGCACCGGCATTCAACAAGTTTACATGGCACCCGTCACCGGGCTGCGCGCGAGCTCGCTGACGCCGAACTCCAACGCGCGATCCAACTTTCTTTGCAAGAAGTTGGCGCCGCCAACGGCCGCGCGCGTCCGGGGTACACCCCATACCAACCGGAGCCTACTTCGTGGCAATACACGGAGCCTCCGCTTGTGGATCGTAGCACCCACCCCAAGCCCCAGGCATCGGAGGAAGACGACCCAGACCTCAGAGCTGCGATCGAGGCTAGTCTGCGGGAATCAAATGCGCCACGACCCAGCGCGCCGATGGCCATAGAAACGCCGCGGACGGAGGAACAGGGATTCGCTTATAATAATGGACCTGGATACTCCCAGTCTTATCCGCCGGGCATCATTCCGCCGCAGCCTGTGGCCAGAGTACCGTCATACGATCTGGAGCCGTTAGAGTCGGACGCGATTCTCACTTTCAGCCAGACGGTGGAGCAAGTTCAAGGGCAAGGAGGACGGGACATGGCGCGGTATCCGGCGGTGAACGAGCTGTACGACAAGGCGAACAGCCTACGGCCGAAGCTCGCGTTGAGTTTGGATGATACTGGGCGCAAAGAGCGTGCGTGGCTTTTCGGATTCGCTTGTTTATCTGAAACCAACACCGCATTGCAGAAATGTTGTCAGATATGCATGACAAGCTTTCCCAAGCCGTCAAGCTATACGACCAACTGCTGACAGAACAGGTCGTCCATCCGCGTTGGCGCTCTCCTCAGCCTGTGGCGAATCCGTCATATCAGCAGGCCAATTCCAGTTACAGTACCGGTTATAACACTGTCAACGGTTATAATCAATGGCAGGCGCAGCCGGCTCCCGCGGAGGCGCCGCCGCAACCCCAACAGCAACAGCAATATGCTCCTCGTCCGGAATCGGTGCAGCCTCAATGGTTCCCCGAACAACCGCAGTACGCTGAGCCTCAGCATCAGCAGCCGCAATACGTTCCACCACCTCCGACCCAGCAGTATTCGCCGACGCCCAGCGCTCCTCCTCCGCCCCAGTTTGCGCCACAGGCGGCTCCCGCACAGCCCCAATACCAACCTGGGCCCAGTCAAACTCTCCCTCCTGTCTCGTATGCACCTCAGCCCCAATCCCAGCCTTCTGCCCCATCGTTCCAACAACAACAACTTACCTACGCCCAATCACCACCTCCTCAGCAGCAGTACACTTCTCCCCCTTCCACCTCCCACCTTCCCCCACAGTCTCATTCATCGACGCTCTCCCGTCACAACACCGTCGCTTACTCGTCCTCGTCTTCGCCTACCGTCGACAGCGCATACCTCGCTCGGAGCAATACTCTCTCCCATTTAGCGGCGCAGCGGCAGCAGGTACCTCCGCAGCATGCTCCTCGGCCACAGCACCAGCCTCCTCAACCGCAGGCCCAGCAGCAACAGCCGCCGCAGCAGCAGTATCAGCACCCAGCGCAGCAGCAACCGCAATACGTGTCGTCGCCGCCGCCCACGCTCCCCGCGTTCCCCGTGGCGCCCACCTCCGCGCCCCAGTCGTTCCCGATGTACGCCCCGAGTATGATCCCGACCGGCGTCCCCCAGACGGAGCGGAAAGAGGCGCTGTTGATTGATCTGTAGGGCACCGGGTGGCACTGTCCACCTTATTACTACACGTATCCTTTGCATTTCGAATATCTGTTTCCCTCGTGTTGCTACATAATGTATTTTTGTTTTGAATGGATTAATCTGGCGATGTTCGCAGATCTCCTGGACACTACAGCCCGACCGGCCGTTACACGTTTGAAGATGCAGGATCCTTTCCCCTGATCGGAGCGCTCCCAAGCCCCAATAAGGAAGGAGGTGTAGATTCGACAGCTCAAAAAGGTTTTGACGCAGCGGGGGAAAAATCCAGGATCGTTCGTTTAACACAGAATTTACATGGTGAAGAATTGCCACTCTCGACCTAACCCCAGAAATGCATCTGCTCGTCAGAGAGACCCACGGATCGGTCACCTTTCACTCCATGCTTCGCAATAATATCATTGATTTTCTTCAATTCCTCAGCGGAGAGCACAATATCGCCGGCCTCGAGGTTCTCCAACGTGCGCGTCGATTTCGTGGATCAATTGGTTGATAAAGAGCTAGAACTAAGGCCGGGGAGAACGTACGAGGATCCGGGGAGTGGGATCACACTAGGGCCTTGTGCGGCCACCCAGGCAATGCAGAGCTGCGCGACAGTGATGCTCTTGGCTTTGGCCATCGTGTCCAGTGCATCAACAATGGCGAGGTTGTGCTTCATATTTTCGTCCTTGAAGCGGCTGTAGCGGAAGCGCGTGTCGCCCTCTACTCGTATATCAGTATGCTCCGTGAAAAGTAAAGGAAGCCAACGTACCTTCCATGTCGGCCGCACTCTTGATCTTGCCTGCGAGAATTCCTCGTCCGAGAGGCCTGCCCATCAGCACAGATCAGGATGACTCTGGTCTCGATGGTGTTAAAACTTACGAATACGCAAGGACGGAAATACCGAGCTCAGCAGCTGTGGCGATCACCTTCTTCTGGTTTTCTTCGTACGAGATCAACAACCGTGACAGGATGCACCTAGACCAGTTTCGTTCGTGATAGATTCACGAAAGAGGATAGCAGACCCACAGCATTCGCTTTACGGAGCGTATCCGCGTTGCACTCGGAAAGCCCGATGTGGGAAATCTTGCCTTCCTTGACAAGGGCCGCCAAGGTCTGCATCATGTCTTGAACGGGAACCTTGCGATCGATACGAGCCGATTCGAAAAGGTCAATCTTCTTGATCGACCCAAGGGCCCTCTGGCTGTTCGCAACGCTTGCGCGAATGTTCTCCATACTGTGGACAGAATTAAGCCCTACGGACAGAATCTGAACAGGAGGTTGACTTGCGAGTTGTCTGGAGTTCTGTCTCTGATGGTGCCCTTCACGGACAAGAAAGTTTTGTCCGCGTATTCCGGGTAGCCACACCTAGGATGGGAACCTTTTAAGGTCGCTTAAAAGACGTATGGAAAGAATGTGTATTCGTAGTCTAATATATCTTGATTGATTTAGCGAGATTCAATGAAGTAAGAAAGGATTACAGACACAACTAGAATTCATAGGTCTTTTCGACTTGATTGATTTCTATCTTATTCACCATGTAAGAAAGGTGTCTGAAAAGAACATCAATCAGGTGCCAAATCAACCATATTTGATTTTTGGGGTATCGACGGTACATAAAAGCACATTGTAAAGTACATGTTTTAGGCCAATGAGGGATTTTTGCTATTGGATCGGAAAATGCCGGACAAATAGCAAAAATCCCTCATTGGCCTAAAACATATACTTTACAATGTGCTTTTATGTACCGTTGATACCCCAGAAATCAAATATGGTTGATTTGGCACCTGACTGATGTTCTTTTCAGACACCTTTCTTACATGGTGAATAAAATAGAAATCAATTAAGTCGAAAAGGCCTATGAATTCTAGTTGTGTCTGTAATCCTTTCTTACTTCATTGAATCTCGTTAAATCAATCAAGATATATTAGACTACAAATACACATTCTTTCCATACGTCTTTTAAGCGACCTTAAAAGGTTCCCATCCTGGGTGTGAGCGTGCGTAGAATCGGGAAAGCATCTCAAGATTTCCAGTTTTCATATCCATGGCATAGAATTCAGCTGTAGAAAATCAAGTCCGGGTGACCTATTAGTAGAAATTTGATCTCACCGCTGTTCAAAAACGCCTTGGTCCCTGCAGGAAGGGCATCGATGCCAGCCTTGATGGCTTCGAAGCACTGTTCCTCGGGTACAGGCGTCGGGATCCATCTGTAAAACGACAAGATGTTCAGATCGACCACCAGATTGACCACGCACGTCATCATCATCAGGCCATGCTGCATCGAGCAGTTCAGTTTACCGTCCTTTTGAGTCCGGAAACACTCACCGCAACATGGCCCACGGTGACATCGGAGGCGGTTCCACCGAGCTTGGTTGTTTGCTGTAGCATTTTGAAGGTTGAACGAAGAAACTCTGAATCTCAGTTCTGCTTTTATAGCGTGCTCGGGTTGCATTCGGGGTACACGCAAGGTACACGGCACCCTCTCATTTCTGACCGTCTCGGAAAGCTAGCCGGCGGCGCCCGGGCGGTGAAGTATTTCTCTCTCAGTCGAACAACCTACACCTGGATGCAAGAAAGCATGAGGCGTAATCACGATTGTGTCACCAGGCTCCAGGTAAACATGTACAACGAACGAGACATTACGAGTCCTATTGATGAAATAGGAATCGTTATTATCAACAGGGGGGGGGTACTTGTGCCTTGAAATGTGATTTGTCCGTGACCAAGCGTGATTTTTTCCGTCTCCGTTTGTTAATGATCCTCGTTTTTCGACCCTTATAGAAAAATCATGACTTTCACGCGGCGTGGATCTTTCGTGGATCTCTCCTTTTATGTACATTTTGCCATCAGTCGCCTTTTATGTGCTGGGTCTACTCGTGTCTGCTCATTGTTGTCTGTTGTGTTCGTGTTTCAGGTTTGTGACACGTGCCTCTTCCGTTCCTTCCCGGGTTCCGGCCTTCCGTGTCAACACAACGCAACACTTCCTCCGGCTGCATAACATCTTTGTCTTGGGATGATGTTCTCATGTCTTTGGGAATACATCTTGCTATTTGAGACCATTTAGTTGGCCACCCAAGCATCTCGGCCTAATCCTCAATCATTACAAGCAACCTAGTACCCATGCCAAACTATGTCAGAACAAAAGCATGCATCCTAGGAAAGATTCAAGACCCCAAGTTCCCCCAATATTTGAGTTGGCAGTGAATTTATTTTGCCTGACAGAGTCCAACATGGCCAAACAGCAGGCTAGTTGGCCACCCCACTAAATGGTGTGTTGAGCTCTCAAATGGCAGCCAACTGCACTTGCAATCAAAGAGGGAGGCTATATTTATATTGACTATTTGACATAGTTGTGGTGTTTATCTGAGGCATGCAAAAGAATAGAATATCTGCTTCTGACTGATAGGGAACCCCTGAAAGAGCATCCTACCAGTCAAAAAAACCTGAGATAGGCCACATTAATATCAATGCTGCTTATTGCTGTTTTCATATATAATGATACACCGTGAAAGAAAAAAAAAGTTTTGACGAGTGAACACTCAAGGTCCGGGGTCGGACCGGAGATCCACCATCATTTCCATTTCAAGCAGATCCAAACAACGCGTGATTCGCGTCGCGTCGTCATTTTCTCGGTGATTTTGACAACTCTTGGGGTGAATTCTTTTCAGAAAATAAGTTTACATTGCTCCTGAAACCCTGAGGTATTTATTAGGCTCCTTCAAGTCCTAATTGCTTCCTGTTTACTAGAATAAATTGAACTGTACTCAAATTAATATTTTCACTCTTCAACATGTTAGAATAGGAGAAGGTTGTGTAGATAGAGCACACTCTTGACAATTTGAATATATATTGGAGGAATCACATGCTCAACTGTCTACTTCTTGGTCTCTGTTCCATTTATTGGAGGTAAGCATGGTTCATTGTTGAATTATGTTCACAGTGTAGAGCTTTAATTTGGGTGCCAATAAACATAAAAATACAAGGTATGGAGCCACATTGTTCTCCTGCAACCCAAAGAACTCCCTGCCTGCACCTAAAAACCTGCATAAAATCCAGAGTATTCAGAACTCAGTTTACTTGGACATAATGCAAGCCAAAGTCAAATATAGGGGGTTTCATTGAATCTATGACAGGTTATTTAACCTTCAGGAATTTTTCTATGGCCAATTTATGCGTTTTGAGCCTGGTGGGAACAGCATAACACCGACGCGACAGTGTTGTTTGGTCAAGCTTGAACTGAAAAAGTGATGCCAGCTGTCCGGTCTGAACCTGTGATCTAGGGGCACCTGAGCTCGAAACTTTTTTTTTTTTTTTTTCACAATGTGTCATTATATATTAAAATAGCAATAATAGGAATTACTGAGATGTACCTAGACACCCAACTCTGTTCCAGGATGCTGGCAGTTGGAAGCCTACTAGCCAGGCAGGAAATACTGAGGATGAAACACTGAATCAACAAGTTCACAGTTTATTCTGGAGAGTGGGTGCAGGGCACGTATGAGGACAAGACGGTAAGACAGAGGTGACAACTAGTGTACATAAGCTCAGCATCGGTCCGTAAACAGTGCCAGGTTTGCAGCAGCCCCTCTAATAAAATCTCGAAATACCTCTCAGGATGAGCTATTGGATAGTAGGAAGCTCTGTGGAAGATTTCAGACCAATAGCATGACGGTGGCCAGGAAGGCCAAGTCAAAATAGCATGGGTGTTTTCCCAAGTGCATATATGAGAGTAGTTTGGTACAGAGCCGTCCAATAACATCAGAAACAAGGGCCCAGTATCAGGGGATCAAAATGAGCCCAAAAGATCATGGGTTGACAACAACAAGAGGGCTGATGGCAAGAAATTAATGTTCCCAAGTGTAAGCTCAGGACAGGCGAGGCACAAGCAGTCCTGAGTGAGAGCTAAGGGAGAGCAGAGTTGAGCGTCCACTTACATTATTGTCTTGATTCCCACGATATTACATGTGACTATTCTTTCCTTCCAGATGTGCTCATTGCCTCCTTTTCGAGTTCATCCTCTTCATTACTCTCCATTTTTTGTGTCCCATCCACCCATTCCCTTGTTGTTCATGCTTTGGGTTGTTTTGGTTGTCTCCCCATTGAGACCTGATTCCCATTGCATACTGGAGCTGGGCCCCCTGTGTGTCATTCCTCTCCTGACTTGCAGCCCCACCCACTCATCAGAGTGTCGATGGCCTTGCAAGTCGGGCCGCAAAGTGGCCTCGCTCCATCCACAAATACCCCCCCTCTCTCCTCCCTCATCTTCATCTACTTTTCCATTCAAATTACGCAGTGGCCAAAGACTGTACCTTTGGATATTTACATCATTCCTCTCATATTATTAAGCACAGGTACTCACTCTCCCTTAGCTTCGGATTCTGATCTCCTATGTCATAACTTTTGATCAATGCCTCACTTTGGGCCGAAATTTGGTCTGAACTTGCGCTAGAGGTAATACTCTGCTCCCACAGTATGCCTGGTCATAACTCTCAAGCCCTGGCCTCCTAGCTTCCAAGTGGCCAAATAGTACATCTTTCTGCCACCAAACCATTTTTTTTTATTTGCCAGAATCAGAAATTTTTCATTTTTCAACCAAGTAGTTCAGAAATGATTTGGATGATCCTAGAAACGGGCTTTGGCTTGCATTTCAAACTTATTTTCTTGAGGCTGAGAAGAACCAAGTGTTGAAATCCTCTGGGATAGAAAATTCAGAGTCAAGGGCCATCTTACATCATCACACACCTCCCCCGAAATGTGTTTTGAGTTACCAGGATATCTAGATACCTCTCTGACTGACCTTCTTTTGCTTAGAAAAAGATGCAGGTTGCTGAGGTCCGTGGCCCAAAGTCAAGCCATGCAACAAGCCTGAGGAGGGCATGCCTTGACAATGTTATGTTTAATCCACTGCTTGCTGGTACTCAATTTCATAAAATAATCTCAATGTTTTCCATCCAGTCAAAAAAAATGCAATGGCTTACTCTGTGAGGATACTTCAGCCCAATGCAAGCTGGTCGACATGCTAACGTTGATGGAGCGAGCTTTGGGCTGCACCAGAAATGTGCCCAGAGAGGCCCAGAGATGTGTATGTTACGCCCACAGAGACAACAGTAGCAGGCCATGCTGCTTGCTGACCTTAACTGCTTTATTCTGTTATGCAAAGTAATTACTTAGCAGATTCTGTGAGGATATTTTAGCCCAATGTGAACTGGTCGATGCACTACGTGGTGGAAAAGTAACTGTCGCTTGCGGGATTGAGGGCAACTATCATCAAATGGCCACCCAAACTGTCACTTGCTTGAATCCAGCCAGTTTCTCCTTTAGGTGATTTCAGAGTTATCTGCAGGCACGATGCAGCTTGGCAGTAAGTAGCTCATGCTTTGGTAGGATTCTGTTTTTGATACAGATTAAGACGGAAAAAAGTTTGGACCTTTTTCTTCAATTCCAAATTTAATCTCAAATGAAAACCGGTTTCACGCTGGCCCACATGATGTCATCGACTTTCCCATCAAAGACATGCATGCATGGACAATTCCGGTCACCGTGGGTCATCCTACTGCCAAACTGAAGTCACTGAAAGGAATATTTGAAGTGTTATGCTGCATCAGAGTATTTGTGAAACCTGTGTAGAATATTATTTCCAGTATCCTTTGTTTACTGTATGTAAGAAATGAAAGTGAAAGACACTACGGTAAAAAACATACTAATACTTATGGTGGTCTGTGTGCGCTTTTAATGATCCTGCATAAATGCATATGTTTCCAGGTTATTTTCAATAATCTCTTATACAAATGAGCTTGATTAGTCATAAATGTCCGAGACAAATACTAAGACAAACAAAGGAGACAAACCTCTCCGCGACTCCCTGCTTCGTCCACAGCCTCTCAACACCTCCCTCATTGACTTCATGTAACCCTGACATCTGGACACACCTGGACAACACTGAGGACACTTGGACTAAGCACGACAATCTCGACATCCTGAATGTGCTGCCTTGCTCACCACAACTCCCAGACACCGCTCAACCTCTCCAGAGCCTTATTGTCCATTCAATTGTGTCGAAGTAGTGTCCTATTTTCCCTCAAGTAAGCTTACATTGTATATCTCTGGGCTAATACACACTTTTTTGTTCTGTTGGTGGATTAGACTTGGCCAGCTACTGCTCCGTGTTTGCCCGCATTACGCCCATCACGTAGGTCGTAACCGTCTCTTGGAGGGATTCAGGCCGTCACTTTGTGCATCTACTCATGGATTTCCAACTTTTGGTCTGGATCCCAGTGTTTCTGCTGCTGCTCTTGAATACGTGTGTGTGCTATTTCTTCTAATGAAGCCTTTCAGTACAATGTCTTGCCCACCCTGTCGACTTCGATGGTCCATCGTCCTGAGAAATTTGTCTGAAATGCTCGATGGACCATGATGCCATCATTATATTCTGTTTTGCACTCTCCTCGCCTGTCAACCTGCCATCAGGCCCTCCAAGACTTAATCAATGACATGCTACTGGGCTCCTCTGTGCTGGATCAGCACAGTTTGGCTTTGCAGAATACTGATCACAAGCACCAGCTAGCTTTGCAAGAAACCCCGAGTCGGTGTTGGTGTCGTGTCCCAAATGAGAACCGGGCAACATCCCCGACACTTGGACTATTGTTATATCCGTGCTTTGTCGGACCGGCCGGCCCGGCCGGCCCGGTCCGGCAATTCCCGAGAGGGTTTTCACGCTATGAAGGTCTACTGAGCGTTTCCCTTCTAATCACTTATTACTCATCGGGCCGACGGACTTGTATTTCTCCGAGGCCTTATTGTCTAGTCCGACTTCTTTCTCGGGCGTCCTTACCAAGCCCGAAGTCCTTTATTGTTTAACCTTACTAAGTCACCTAGCTACCTTATTGTTTAACGTTCCTTACTTACCAATATCTCGCACGCTATTGTATTCAATAGACAATAGCGTACTTAGTTTTAAAAGCTAGTTAGATATGTTTTGTACTTCAGTTTGATTATTGATTGTTTCTTCGCTATCTCGGCGTTGGTCGAGCCTCTGTCTTCATCCTCTATTCGGACTTCAACTCCGAACTCCGAACTCCGTGACTCCAGACTATAGTCTTGTGCGGAACTGCGGACCTGAATAGTCGCTCACTCTATTCCTTGTAGTGTTGCGAGAAACCGCGAACTCCGAGGTCGGACTTCCTCGGCCTTGGCCTGACTCGACATATAACAACTATCTAGACCCCAGGTACAACGGCCTCAGGTGCGCCTGCTGTAACTGGCTCCAACTAACACTGATCATTCTTCAGGGGCTTAACAACGAATGGACCCACTCCCAATGGACAATCCATCATTCAGTGTGGATGATGTTGACGTGAGGCTGCACAGAGGCAAGTTGCAATGCAGCACTGGATTGGTCCACTGCGCAGTGCGAATGACAATGACGTGAGGTGGAGCAGAGGCAAGTCAATGTGACCGCAGGATCTGATGGCCTACCAATTATGAATGCGTGGTTGAATGGGCAGCGTGAATGACAGTGCCATGAAGCTGAACAGCAAGTTTAATTCATGCAGGACTGGCTGCAGGTTATAATGTCTCTGACCAAATGATATATCTATACTGTGTAATGAACCTCAGTTAACACTGCCTACGGTTGGCTGTTGGGCATTCAAACGATGGGGATCATTTCTTCAATGTAAACAAGGACACCAGGACGTGAGGAACCAACCGTAGGTTGGTGACGAGCGTCCCCCAGTTCAGCAACATCAAGGCACATGGATTCTGGAAATCTTTCATGCCGTTGTTCCATTACACCGACTTTATTGACCGTGCAGAGCACAGGTTCTTGCTAGTCCTGCACAAATGTGTGCATCTCCTGGTGACTTTCAATGAAGAGATAGTACTGGCCTTGTTCTGGGCTCTCACTTGGATGGACTTGGCCTCATCTGACAAGATAATGGTGTAATTTCACCGGATTTCACTGCATTGGGCTGATTGGGAGACAAAATGGGGCTAGGATTATCCTAATAACAGCCTCATGGATATGATAGTCCCCGAAACATTGAAACAACCTCAAAAACATAATTTGACCTGAATTTTTTTTTCGTTTTTGACTCAAGCTCAAGAATATCCAGGGTTGAGAGTCTTCTCCCCGGATGCAGTAATATTTTGTTGTTGCCCAAAACACAAATTACCAGGAAATATTTGTATTTATGCAGGATTATTAAAAGTGCACACCGACTACCATAAATACTTGTTTGGAGGATTGAATGTCATTTAGTTCTCTGTTGCTTATAATTGGTTTTTGAAGCAGCCGCAACACATGAAACATCAAAGGAATCCATTTTCGAGACTGCCAATACCAAGGCCCTCCGGACACCTCCTGGTACCTTGTCCTGGATCTCAGCCATAAAATTCATTTAGACCTGAGAAGGAATGGCCCGCTTGCAAGTCTTGTCCTTGGCCAACTTGTCTCCCTTGCTGGCTAGATGCTGGAAAACCATTCAACAGAGCTGAGCTGAGCTGTAAAGAGTAAACAACTCAGAAAAATTAAAAGAAACATGGCAGCCAATCAGAAGACAGGAAATTGACTTTAATTTATTTAATATCAGATTTCACGGTGTCTCGGGAGCTCCAGTATGATTGGACACAGAGGACATTTTGTGTTTGAGACCTGATAAAAAAATGCTATATGGAATGTAAAAGTCAGGGGCCCAGCCTAATTAGCCAATGGAGCAGACCTCGAGGCTATGCCTGATACCTTTCCAGCTCATTTAGGATCTAGATGTCTTTCTAAGTAAGAAATATATGTCAATTTGAATATCCCACCAGTCCTGATGCTGAATCCACATGTTGTAGTGGCAGAAAAATGCTGCCTTCGACCCGGAAGATTGCCAAGACATCCCACAATATATGATGGGTGTCTTAATGTCTTAATCCCTCTTGTGTAGGAATACCCACTCACATTCAGCAGATAAACCCAATTGGATGTACTTGAGCCCTGTTTCCTCAACAAGTTTGTGACTCCTCCCACAGTTTCAACTCTTGACCAACACACATAAAAGTGGAGGTAATATCCTACACAGCTTACCCAGATAATATGATGACACACAATGCTCCAGACCGTCCTTTAGATTATTTCAATCCTTTATGCTGTGTTGTTAGGACAAGAATTGGGGTCATGTCGGCCCGAACTCGTCCACATGTGCACATTATTTGTTCATGCTTTGATGATAAAATTGATATTGGCTTGCCAGCATCTGGAAGCTACTGAACCACGCAGCAACGCTTGTGTTTTTTTTCCCAAACATATTTTGCAAGAAGGATTAGATCCAAATATATATATTTTTCATCTCAATCTGTATCACAAACAGAATGCTACCAAAGCGTGAACTACCGCGAGCCTACATCATGCCCATGGAAAACCTCAAAATCTGGCCCAAAGGAGAAACTGGCCGGATTTAAGCAAGTGACAGCTCAGGTGGCCATTCCATGACAGTTGCTTGTCCACCGTGCACTAGCATCGGCCGAGCAAGCTTTGGGCTGTCCCAGAAATATGTCCAGAGATGTGAGACAATGGTAGGGCCATGCTGCTTGTCGGTCTTAACCGCCTGGTTTAGCTACCCTGGAGAAGATAGATTTTGTTCTCTTTTGCTACATGTACAAACAAAAATTTAGTCAGACAACATTGGTCATCGTGAAAATAAAATTGAAAGAAAATGGACAAGACAAAAAACAGCAAATCAGAGCACAGGGATATGTTCTTCAACTTCTTGCCTGCTTGAATTCCATGTGCAAGCTTATTCCATCCCTTGGAACCAAAGAGACTCTAAGTTCAATTTTCTGACCTTAGTCATTTCTGCTTTGCTAGTACCTGTTGATGTTTGGAGATTTTCAGACCCAAGTCTCAACCGACTGGCTGACTCTTCACAAAAATTGATACAAGCATTGAAAGTGCCACTGGTACAAAAAACCCATGGGTACACTTCTCTGCTTATCTGTAAATACAGTGGTTGAGTTGAACACGCAGACTGACCACATAATATCAAATGCCACAAAGAAAGGCAGTAACTTTCTTTGTTTGTCTCTTCTCCCGTTCATCATTACCTCTCCCTTTGCTTAGCAAAATGTTTCCATCTCACAGGTTTCTAACGCAACCCTTATAAAAGGTCATCCATATTTTGTGCTCTCCTCACCTCCTTTCATCTTTACTTTCTGCTGCATGGCATCTCTTGGGACTTACCATAACCATATCAATGCGAACGGTGGCACCATATACACATGGATGTCATCCAGATGCTAGAATGATCTGAAGCCACCAACCTGGCCTCCCACAACATTGACAAGACCTTTCATCGTAAATTTGACCTTTCCAGAAAATATGGCAAATATTTCTTTAATGAAAATGATCCAAAATTCACTGCGAACATCGTTGCTGAGGTTGGGTCAGAGGAGGCACCTGGGTTGCTGGCTACCCCAAGATTCGCATCTGTGCCCCTGCTGGGGCTCATCAGCTCACACAACTTTCAGATTTTAGAAAAAATATAGAGTCAATAAAATTTCTTTTGTTGCTTACTCCGATTTACACTTTAGTCTGTATACCAGCGTGATGCATTTCAATTGCCTCTGACGCAAGGGCACCTATAAATGTTTGATGCACCCATTTTCAACCTCTGACCAGGTTCTGGTGTTGCGTGGCGTGAACTGGGGTGTTATCGGATTTCTTCTGCTCGACGATTTCAGACCAGCAATGTATTGGTGCTGCAAGAAATAAAGCTTTAGAATGGAGCAACACAGTATTTTCGGAGGTGAATGCGTAGAGTTCCCAGAGAATTTCGCGACTCTAACTACTGGCTTGAGTCTATTTGATGCGCAAGCGTGCTGGTAAACAATTGCCGTGGTATAACATAGGGACACAGCTACCTGATGAGTCTTTTGACGAAACATTGCTGCCTACGCTGTGGTCCCGCAACCTGCTAAAAAAAACCAATATTCTCATCCTCAGGTCGTCATCACTCGCTCCCACCCCAAGAACTGGCCAGCTAGTAAATTGGTACATGTCAGTCACTATATTCTGAAATTCTCAGAGTCTTGTATTGACAGCCTATCGCTGACTCCTCTGGGCCGCACTGCATGGTCATCACAGCCAGTGTTCCTACTAGAGCTCCTACTGAGCTCGAAGAAAATTTCTGTGACTCTGTGGCTACACCCAACAAGATGGTTGAGCAGAAGAAGTTGAGCTCAAAGAGGTAAACGAACATCTGTTAGTTGCTCATTTACGTAGCTGACTCCTACCAGAACTTTAGCAGTATTACTGAACAGGTCATTCGCCCAGACACCAGGCGACATTATGTTAATTTGTCTTCCACCTACCAACAACGTAAGTCTTACCACTATCCACAATGTTAGTCTACAACCCATCCAATATCCTATTGCTCATCTTATAAAATCCCTCAATGGCATAAGGCACAGCTCCCACTACTCCTACTGTCTGCCTGAGAAATACCAAGTCGAAGAAAGGGAAGAAACCCTAGGCGGAAGACGTGGAAATGGGCAGTGAGTTGTCAATTGATCCCACAAGGCAGCAGAAGGTAAAACTCATATACTACATCATCTGTCATTCTGACGAGATGAGTAGATCACAAAGTTGGGGACATGTATGACCTGAATCTTCTTTCCGAACACGCTGGTCTGTATTTTGCACATCAGAATGCCATGCTTATCCAGCGCAATATCCAGGATGAAGACGAGAAGCTCATCACTCCTCATGAGCTCAGTTGATGGAAGGAATGATTTCAACACTTTCATGTGAAACCATTGTGTATCAAGATGATCCTTCTCCTTCCAAGGTAAATTTTTTCTTTTTTTCTGTTCCATTGTTATATTTTTTTCCCCCAGAGACATACCACATATACATGGAACAGTTGAAGGTTTTAGACAAGGGAGATGGAGAACCATGGTTCTACCCCGTTGTTATATCCATGCAACATCCCCAGTCTTCTCGTCGACCTTCCGGTAGCTCCGGTAGGTTCCGAGGCTCCGGTAGTATACCGGAGCCTCCGAACCGTTCCGGTACCATCGGGTTTTTACGCAATGAAGGATTACTGAGCGTTTCCCGTTTATCCGTCTTCCTTCCTTTTCACTTATTGTCATACGACTTCTCATCAGCACATCTGACTTGACTTATTGTTAAGAACCACTCTCCTTCCTTTTATGGAATACAATTAGATACTTAGTATAAATACGTCTTTAATATGTCCTGTACGTCAGATTGATAATTGACGTTGCTTGGCTCACTTCCCTTGCACTGAGTCGTCTCCGTTCTCTCCGGTACTCCGACTCGTCTTCCTCTATCGGGTACCTGCCGGTTAGGGTAGTCACTCACCCTTGACCCCCTGTGGTGTTGTGATCCTCCTCCGTATACGTTCCGGACCCTCCGGCTCTCCGACACTCCGACATACCGGAGCCTCCGGTCACTCGGTCATTTACTCTTCGGGTCCACCCCGGCTCGGTATATAACAGTATTATCAATCTCACTACTCTGACTGGCAATGTCTCGTCTTCCTAATCCAAATCTACCCAACACGGAACAAATCGAACGTTCCAACACTGGTCGGACTGATCGGGAACCTCGTCGAGAATCCCGTATGTTCAGCCAGATCGTTCCGATGAGTACTCCGGTCCAAGTTCTCGGTCCGTCGATGTACCCGTCTATTCCGGTATCACCCACCCTTCGATACACTCCGCATTTCACTCGGAGTTCACCCGCGCCACCTATGCCATCTCCAACAACAATTCCGGGGTTAGTTCTCAATCCCCGGACCCCCGAGAATCCGGTGAGATATCCGGCCTCACCCCATCCACGCCGCGCTGCAGCAATCTCTCGTAGCGTATCTCCCATCGCTGGGCCTCGTATCGTTGAGGTTCCGGAAGATCCCCAGGAGGCTTCCGAAGACTCCGTACGTTCCGGAGGTCATGCAGCAAGCCTCCACTTGTCGGAGGAGCTTCCCGAGCGTGATCCTGCTCCTTCCCTTCATGACGGGGGCAGTAATAACGGCGATGGAGGCGATGGTGGCAGTGATGGTGGTGGTGGTGGAGGTGGTGGTGCTGGTCCACCGCCCGGCCCTCCCGGAGGTCCACCCGGAGGTGGCCCTGGAGGTCCCGGCGGTCCCGGTGTTCCAGGTGGTCCACCCGGAGGCCCCCCTGGCGGTCCACCTGGCGGTGGCCCCGGAGGTCCCGGTATACCTCGGGCCCCTCGTCGTGTTCCGACGCCTGAGGCCAATGAGGCCTTAATTATGGACACCATCCGGACCTTCCGGGATGCCATCAATGTTTTCTCCGCTCGTCCCGCAGACCTTCCTCCTCGTTCCAACCGATCCAATCTCCGTAATCCGGACACCTTCGATGGATCGGACCCGGCTAAACTCTCGTCCTTCCTCACCCAGTGCTATTTGCACTTTGCGGAGCGTCCGCAAGACTTTCCGGACGACGATGATCGTATTCTCTACATCATTTCGTACCTCCGGGGCAGCGCTCAGCAATGGTTTTCCCCCAACCTTTACGACCCGACCATCATTCCGGTCTGGGACGGCAACTTTGCCGTCTTCATTCAGGAGCTTACGTTAAATTTCGGGCCGCATGATCCGGTTGGGGATGCCGAGGACAAGATTCGCGCATGCCGGATGAAATCCGGCGACCGGATCACCACTTACATCATCGAGTTCGACTTCCTTTCGGTTTTGACCCGGTGGAGCGATAACGCCCTCCGGTATCAGTTTTACGAAGGACTTCCCCGTCGGATCAAGGACGACATGGTTCATCATAACTATGCCAACACCCTCGACGGAGTGAAGTTGGTCGCTCGCATCATCGATGGCCGGTACTGGAAACGCGAGGCGGAGAAGCTCCGGGAGCGTGAACGCGATAAACCCTCCGGTTCCGGTGGCGGTAACGCTACCGGAGGTCAATCCGGCAACCCAAAACCCAGTAATCGGAATTCCGGCAAGGGTTCCAAATCTTCCAACGCTCCCGCACCCTCCTCTACCGCTGCGACTGCCGGAAACTCCGGTAACAATGCCGGACGCTCCGGTAACCAGGGTAAAGGCAAGGCCAAGTCGTCCGACGCCACTCCTGCCGCTCGCGCCTACGCCGACAAGCTCGACGCCAGCGGAAAGATCAAGCAGGACGAACGCGAGCGTCGCCGGAAGAATAACCTCTGCATGTACTGCGGAGGTAAGGGTCACACAGCCGACAACTGCAACAAGCGTCCTGGGCAGGCAAGCGCCAAAGCCGCCCAGGCCTCGACCTCCGGTACGACCACCCAGGCTCCGGCGGCTCCGGCTACGCCGGCCGCCGTGGCTGCTGAGTCAAAAAATTGATCAGCAACTCGGAATCCTCCGCACCTGGTCCGAGTTGCGTTGACTCACGGGTGCTCACCGAGGTTCGTCTCAACGCTTCCGCTCTCTTCCCTAATGCCCTTTACGTCTCTCTCGATATTTCTTCCCTCCGGTCGGACATCTCCGAGCCGGAGCTATGCTCTTCCATGTCACCATCTCTTCTCTCTCGAGTAGTCGCGGGATTCAACTCCCGTGTGCGTGCGCTTGTGGACTCCGGATCATCTCATTGTTTTGTATCATTGAAAGTCTGCGAATCTAATGCGTTTTCCACGTATACGGTGGACCCGGTACGGGTCCGGTATCTCGACGGCTCATCTTCCATCATCAACCGGATGCTCCGGTTGTTGCTCCGGTTTCCTTCTGGCGAAGTTCAATACATGGACTTCTTCGTCACATGTCTCAATTCTCCTTGCGATCTGGTCCTGGGATACAATTGGCTCAGCCGCATTAATCCGTTGATTAACTGGTCCGAAGCTTCTATCACGTTCCGGCCCGATCCCGTAAGGGAATCCCTGTCGACAACCCCGGAAATAATTCCGGGATCTGCTACGGTAGTTCCGATTACGGACGAGGCACCTCCGGTACAAGTCGTTCCGGTTCCGGCGCCTACACCGACTACGACGATTCCGCCATCTCCCGCTCCTTCCATGGAGACTCTTGCTCCTTCCATGGAGATTCCGGAGGCCTCCGGGCCTCGTCCTCTCTCTAACCCTCCGCTTGTGTCTCTCGTGTCTGCTGCGGCTTACCGCTCCATCATTCGAGACAAGGATTGTTATCAATATACAATGCGCGCCACTCCCTCGGAAGAAGCCCGTGCCCGGTTTGCTTCCGCATCTGCTCCGGACACTTCCGGTATACCTTCCGAGTACCACGAGTTCGCTGACGTCTTCTCGGAGCAGGAAGCTTACAATCTTCCTCCTCATCGAAAATTTGACCTCAAAATCGAGCTCCTGGACGGCGAGGAGCCTCCGGTCGGTCATGTCTACTCCCTTTCGCCTACCGAGCTCGCTGCCCTTCGGGACTTCATCGACAAGAATTTGAAGTCGGGATTTATATACCCGACTCGTTCAAGTCATGGAGCTCCTATTCTCTTCGCTAAGAAGAAGGACGGTAGCCTCCGGTTGTGCGTCGACTACCGAGGACTTAATCGGATTACGAAGAAGGACCGCTATCCGCTTCCTCTCATCGCCGATCTCCTCGATGCTCCCGGGAAGGCTCGCATCTATACAAAACTTGATCTCCGACACGCATACCATCTCCTCCGGATCGCTCCGGGTGACGAACCTAAAACGGCGTTTCGTTCTCGCTATGGGTCCTTCGAATTCCGGGTTGTTCCGGAAGGCCTTACCAACGCTCCGGCCGCTTTTCAGCGGTTCCTGAACAGTTTGTTCGCCGATCTGTTGGACGTGTACGTCATCATCTATTTGGACGACATATTGATCTATTCCGATGATCCGACCCAACATACCGAACACGTTCGGGAAGTGCTCCGGCGCCTCCGGAAGGCCGGACTCTTCTGCAAACTCTCAAAATGCGAGTTTAGCGTCACCACCTGCGAATATCTCGGTTACATCCTGTCGCCGGAAGGCTTCCGGATGTCTCCGGACAAAGTTTCCGCCATCGTTGATTGGCCGGAACCCCGGAAAGTGAAGGACGTTCAGTCCTTCCTTGGGTTTTGTAATTTTTATCGGCGTTTCATATGGAACTACTCGGCGATCACGATCCCTCTTACTCGCCTCACTCGTTCCAACGTCCGATGGGATTGGACCCCGGTTTGCCAACTCGCATTTGACACTCTCAAGCACGCGTTTACGGAGGCTCCGGTACTTTCACACTGGATTCCGTTCCGGCAGCTTACTGTCGAAACCGACGCCTCCGATTACGCAATCGCCTCGATTCTCTCCATCCTCGGAGATGATGGCGAAATTCATCCCATTGCGTTCCGGTCTCGGACACTCGGTCCGGCCTGAACTCAACTACGACACTCATGACAAGGAACTCTTGGCCATCTTCGACGCCTTTAAACACTGGAGGCATTACCTCGAAGGACCGGAGCTTCCGGTCGACGTCGTAACCGACCATAAGAACCTGGAATACTTCGCGACGACCAAAATCCTCACTCGTCGCCAAGTCCGGTGGTCGGAATACCTGTGCCACTTCAATATGGTTATCCGGTTCCGTCCGGGTAAGCTCGGAGCCAAGCCAGACGCTTTGACTAGACGATGGGACGTCTACCCTAAAGAGGGGGATAGGGCTTACAGCCAATTGAATCCTCAAAATTTTCGCCCCATTTTTACTCAAGATCAACTCACTGCGTCGCTCCGGGCCACATTCCTCGAGGAAATCACCCTCCGTTCCTCCATCGTTATGGATGTTGAGAAGCTCTATTCCGACATTCGTGCCCACTACAACGATGACCCAGCCGCCGTTGCGGGCATTGCTTCCGCAGCCTCCGGCACCACTCCGCGCTGGAAACTCGACCCTTCCGGTATGCTCCGGCTCTATGATCGCATTTACGTTCCGGTGGTTTCCGGAGATGCTCCGGACCAGCTCCGCGTACGTGTTCTGCAGAATTTGCATGATCACGAGTTGGCTGGCCACTTTGGACAAAATCGCACATTAGCACTCGTACGCCGTGAGTACACTTGGCCGGAGGTTCGGACCTTCGTCCGGGACTACTGTCGGTCGTGTGTTCTATGCAAGCGCAACAAAAAGCCTCGGCATCGACCTTACGGACTCTTGAAACCCCTTCCGGTTCCGCTCCGGCCTTGGCATTCCATTTCCATGGACTTCATCGAGCAACTCCCTCTCTCCGGCGAGTTTGACTGCATTTTGGTGATTGTTGATCGGTCATCCAAACAGGTCATTCTCATTCCTTGCGATACCCATATCAATTCGCCGGAGCTCGCTCGCCTCTTCCTCATTCACGTCTTTTCCAAACACGGTGTTCCGGCACATGTTACGTGCGACCGGGGCTCCGAATTCATCGCTTCCTTCTTCCGGTCGCTGGGCGAACTTCTCAATATGGAGATCCATTATACTTCCGGTTATCATCCGGAGGCTGACGGTCAAACGGAACGTATGAATCAGACTGTTGAGCAATATATCCGCATCTACTGCTCGTATCAACAGGACGATTGGGACCGACTCCTTCCGCTTGCGGAATTCGCTCTCAACAACGCTCCGAATGCTTCGACCGGCATCTCCCCTTTCTTCGCCAATAAGGGTTACAATCCGGCAATCACGGTCCATCCGGAGCGTGACGTTGCGAACATGTACTGCCAAGGATTTTGTCGTTGATCTTCAGGAACTGCATCAGTTCCTCCGAGAGCAAATCACTTTTGCCCAGGAGCGGTACAAGGAAACCGGAGACCGGAAACGTGCTCCGCAACCTCCGCTTTCGATCGGCGATCAAGTTTTCATCCTCGCGAAGCATCTTCACACCAGCCGGCCAACTCCGAAATTCTCGGAGACGTACCTTGGCCCTTATGAAGTTATTGGCAAACCCAGTGCCGCTTCTTATACCATTCGGCTTCCGAAATCGTTGTCACAGGTCCATCCAGTTTTCCATATTTCCCAACTTGAACCGCACGTTCCGAACCCATTCCCGGGACGCGAGGAGCCGCCTCCGGCAGCCGTAGAAATCATCGACGGCGAGTCACACTTCGAAATCAAGCAAATCGTTGACTCGAAGATCGACCGGAGGTTCCGAACTAAGCTCCGGTACTACGTCGAATGGCTCGGATACGAGAATACCGACGATCAGTATGCTTGGGTTGGGGCGGACGACTTGGACGCGGCCGAACATATCGACAACTTTCACCGGCGCTTTCCGAATAAGCCCGGACCCGAATATTAACTCATCACACAAAATTAAAATCAAGAAAAACAAAAATTCATCCAAATCGAAATACAACGCTCATTTCATAATTACAAATGTCCTTTTTGTCCTTAGGCCTCCAGGGCCTTCACTCCGCGCTTCCGGACGCTTCCGGCTTTTCCGGAGCCTCCGGCTCCCCCATCTCCTCATCCGAATCGTCCATCACGAAGACTCCATCCTCCTCGTGGAATCCGGCTGGCGCTCCCGGCTGCAGCACGAGAGTCTGGAACTCGCGCACCTCCGACTCCCTCTTCACCTGCACCGGAGGCTCCGGTGCTGGCGAAGGAGTGGGCGGCGGAGGCGGGACAGGCTCGGGGTCGGGCTTGAAGGTAAGGACCGTAATGGTCCTCGCCTCCGCAGCCTGGCTCGCAACTCGGGACGTCGCGGCGATTTGTTCTTCGGGCCCTTCCGGCCCCTCCAGCGCCCCAGGCGCGTCCACCTCCATCCTCTCATCCTCCCCGCCGTCCGTGGACCGGAAATCCTCCGGCCAGGATTTCGGAACGGGCTCGGGGCGCAACCGGAGCCTCCGGTTCCGCCTCCGAGTCCTCCGACTCGACGGGTCCCACCTCCTTCTCCTCCACCTCGGGGCTCCCGCGCTTCATCAGCCTCCGGCGCTTCGCCGGGGGCGCATCCTCATCCTTCTCCGGCTCCTCGGCGGCTAGGTCGAGCTCCGCCTGCTCCACGAGGGAAAAATCCCACTGGGAGGCCTCCATGTCGGCTGGCCATCCAGCGGAGCATCCGCTCTACCCCAGGCGGCACCTCCCGACCACTCTCCGGCGCTGCGAGTGTCTTGAGGATAAGCTGGCACGCCCGGTATGCCAGCTTATAGCGCAACATAGTGCGCCCCACCTGCTCCCCGAGGTATCCGACGTGAGCATCAAGCTCCCGGACCTGTTCCCGCAGACTCTCTCTGCCCTCAGCCTTCCGGGCCCTCCTTTCCCGCTCCTTCCGCGTGCGATCGCGCACCTCGCGGTCGCTCCGGTCCCCCCGCTCCGTTCGGGGGTTCCGGCGCGTCCGCGAGGGCCCCGCAACCGGTGCGGACCCTTGGCGACGGGCCTCCTGTGCCGCGCGTCGCTTGTTGACGCGAGGCGGTCCAAGGGGCCGCGCGCGACTGCACTGGATGTGCTTTGCGCGGCACCGGCGGCAGGCGGTGCGTCCCGCCTCGACGACGCACACCTCGCCACTCCTCCGGCAAGAGTCGCAAGCTACGAAAATCAAAACCGTTAGTACCGGAACCTCCGGTTTTCACTGCGACGCACCGTTCTCCCCCTCCTGCTCGACGTCGCTGTCGTCCTCGTCGTTCAGCTCGTCCACCTCGCCTCCCCCCTCCGCACGCTCCGGCGACACCGACTTCAACGTTTCAATCACCTGGCAATTCGTCGAATTCCGGAGCCTCCGCGTCGAGCGCCTCCAGGTCTCGAATGAGCTGGAGGGCACGAGCGGCCTCCTCATTCGCCACTTCCGCGCGTTGCGCGGCCTCCTCCGCCTGTTCCTGGTACGCCGAGATAAGGCGTACCCGGCGCTGCTCCCTCTCCTCGTAGAACCGCTGGGCGGCCTCTTCGCGCAGCTCCGTCGTGGTCGCTCGCGCCTTCCCCTTCCCGGTTTTCTTGCCGTTGCCGGCGTCGCTGCGGTGGTCGTCGCTCGACCCCTCGCGCCCACTGTCGTTGTTTCCGTGGCTCGACATCGAATTTTGGGGTTGGTGACCGGAGGTGGTGGTGGTACGAAAGAAAGAAATGTCTGAGTCAAAACCAACAGCACGTGACTTTTTGATCTTGTTTATTTTCCCACGCTTCTTCATTGTTCGACAAACCTCATTCCTTTTGGGTTCCTCATGGGAGAGGAACCTAAGAGGGGGATACTGTTATATCCATGCAACATCCCCAGTCTTCTCGTCGACCTTCCGGTAGCTCCGGTAGGTTCCGAGGCTCCGGTAGTATACCGGAGCCTCCGAACCGTTCCGGTACCATCGGGTTTTTACGCAATGAAGGATTACTGAGCGTTTCCCGTTTATCCGTCTTCCTTCCTTTTCACTTATTGTCATACGACTTCTCATCAGCACATCTGACTTGACTTATTGTTAAGAACCACTCTCCTTCCTTTTATGGAATACAATTAGATACTTAGTATAAATACGTCTTTAATATGTCCTGTACGTCAGATTGATAATTGACGTTGCTTGGCTCATTTCCCTTGCACTGAGTCGTCTCCGTTCTCTCCGGTTCCCTCCGGTACTCCGACTTGTCTTCCTCTATTGGGTACCTGCCGGTTAGGGTAGTCGCTCACCCTTGACCCCCTGTGGTGTTGTGATCCTCCTCCGTATACGTTCCGGACCCTCCGGCTCCCCGACGCTCCGACATACCGGAGCCTCCGGTCCTTCGGCCATTTACTCTTCAGGTCCAACCCGGCTCGGTATATAACACCCGTTCCAACTATTTCATCCCACACACCTAAGAAGTGCATCAGATAACAAGAGGCAAAATCCGACAGCTCCATCCGTGATGTGCGTCAGTGACAGCTTTTGAATCTCTGTCCAAAAAAACCATGTCCCTCTGCTTAGACATACATACTTTTCTTACTAGTTACTGAACTACCGTCCAATCAGCCTACGTATTGAGTAGAATTTCTTGAATACATCTCACTCTCTAAACCCACAATAGTGGCCCAAAATGGTAGTGGGCCTTGCCGATCATTGGCCTTACCAGCTTTATCCCACTTTCCCCAAGGTTCAGCCACCCACCTCAAAGAGGCCGAATCCATGTTATTCTATTATCCAAAATAATTACTTGGTGGCTACATACAAGGCAGAGATTTCAAATCATATAAATTATGATGGTCACCTCTGATTCAAGCACAAAACTCGGTTGCTTGTTTACCACTAGAGGATAATTATGTTCAACGTCTGGATTATCTTCCAGGCCCCAGAGAGTGAAAAACACCGGTTTGATTTGTTATTCTATTCTTACAGGAACGCGAGTCGTGACAAGATAATTGCAAGCGCAGCAAGCAATCCTCAGCTTCACGTGACAGGGCGCAGGGATGAGTGGGGAAGCAAACACGAACAAATTCTTCGCAAGGTGGCTGACGGGACTCTGAGGAAAGAATGCCTTCAAACCCATTCAAAATTCGTGCTTTTCCGATAAAAAGTATATGGTCTAGAGGGGATTTTCGAGGGGATTCAGATGATACCAATTTCTTCGTCATTAGATCGGTTTCAAGTTTGTCCAAAAGCGGACGACTTCCTAATTTAGACTGTCCGGATTTGGTAGGCTCACGTGGATCGGAGTATGCCAGGCCCGGGCTGTGTCTGCGGAGCGAGCTGGACATCGCCGACTCGAATCCTTTATGTACACTGTGAATTTCCAAAAAGTGATCCCATCGTTGGCACTCTCAAACAAGCTCAGGGATTATTAAATGCTTATGGGAAGTAACCCACTACCTCACATATACAGGTGAGAGTGGTGTATTGGTGGGACCACTTCGGATCTCATCGGATCCTTCGGAACAAATCGTCTATCAAATGGGGAAATGGACTCGTACTGCCATGCGAAGCACTGGCCCAAAGGCCAAGTCTTCTCTCTCTGACCATAGACAATTCAACACAAATTAACCTCGCACCAGCTTCTCCAACTTGAAAGCTCCTCTGTTTGCTCTACTTCGCCGCTCTACTTATGTCACCCACCAGCTGACTCACCCCGCCCGACTCGGACGCTTCAGAGATCTGCATGACATTCGACGCATAACACATCTCGGTTCTCAAACCGAATAAAATTTCCCTCCTGGCCATTATTACCTTCTGGTGACTAGTATACGGCCTTATGCCTAACGTATCCTGGAACCCCGCCCGATCCCGCTTCAGGTCTTATATTCTCAGGTTGCATGACATTCAACGCACAACACACTCTCGGTTCGCAAACCGAATAATAATGTCCCTGCCGGCCATTATTACCCTAGTAGTCGTCATGTCTCGGCACGTTCCACATATAAGAACCGCCTACTCCAGTGTATAGCGTATCCACTGGCGACACCGACTACTACATGTCTCACGGAATTGTCCTTATAACTGGTATTACTGGGTGAGCAACATTTTCTGAGTCGTCCCGTAGAAACTATGTTCATCAAATCTATGAAGCTTCATCGCCACCCACACAGCGTTGGCCTTCCTGGAAGCGGGTTATAGCGTGAGGGGCACCGCTCGCACGGCAACCAAGGCCGAGCGTTGGATCGCGCAATTCCCTGCACACAAGGACCGTTTTGTATATGCAGTCGTGTCCGACATGGTATCCCCCGGCGCATTCGATGACGCGGTGAAAGGATGTGACTTCATTGTGCACATTGCTTCACCAACACACTGGAACCAAAATGTTTGCCTGCTCATTATTATCGTCACGAATCGTCTGACTTTTCACAGGACAACGAGGCCGATCTACTTATCCCGGCCATCAATGGGACGAAGTATCTACTCTTTGCGACCAAGGTTGAACCTAGAATCAAGCGTGTGGTTTTTACATCGTCGCTGGCCGCTATTATTGAACCAGCTATCGAAGCCGGCAAGACCGTCGTAGAAACTGAATAGAATCCGGTGACCTTCGATGAGGCGAAAGCCAGCGACAACGCAGCTCTCGTCTACCGCGCATCCAAGGCCCTCGTCGAACGGGCATTCTGGAACTACATTAAGGACGAGAAGCCTGCATGGGCTGGGTCCACCATTTGCCCCTGGTATGATAACCACAGCTCTCGGATTCAATAATTTGAACCATTTATCGCAGTAGGACATTTGCTCCACCGATCCAGCCCCTTGACTCCCTCTCTGCTTTGAATGTCTCGGTCGCGTTCATGTGGGACATGGCAAATGGCAAGTACAAGGCAGGTGTCCCGAAGGTGGGCTCACCGGTCTATGTCGACGCTCGGGACGTCGCGCTCGCACATGTGCGCGCAATCGAGCGCGAAGTGGCCAAGGGCCAACGATATCTGCTCATCGGCGGTACTTATGTGGGTATACGTGCCCATTCCTCGATCTCGCGACTGACCGTGTCTTGTAGGTCCCCGACCAATTCATTGACACGATACATCACCACTTTCCCGAACTCCGAGATAATCTCCCCCCGTTTGACCTGTCAAAGGTGGAGGAACCGGTTTTCAATATGATGCGACCAAGGTTCAGAAGGAGCTTGGGATTGAATTCACCTCCATTGAAATCATGGTGGTAGACACCATTAGATTTATGTTGTCCCTGAAGAATTGAAATGGGTTGGGGTCGAGTTTGCCTATATGCAAGTACCCGGCCGTGCGGACCCTTTTCTCATGCCACGACGTGCCCCGACTGCCTTTGGAGACTCTCGACCTCATCATTGATCAGACATTCAACGACCGCCAGGCCCTTAAAGCCTGCAGTCTTGTCTCGCGGTAATGGGTACTGCATCTCTTTGGCACGGTCATACTGTCGACAATGGGTTCCATACACCAGCTCATTGTAGAATGCAATTTAAGCTTGTCCAGCGATCAGACAGAGAATGCACCGTATTTGCTGCGTTTGAAATCTGTGGCATCGGTTCGCTTTTGTTTATACGTTTCTACAGGATCGGAACAACAGCCTGACTCGGAGGCCATCGAGCGTCGAGATTTGGCTTGCGCTCGGGTCATCTTTCAAATCCGTCCAGACCCTGATCTTCAACGCAGTCGTGGCCCCACTACACATTCTCGATTTCATCGCGTCCTTTCCAAACCTTCGCATCTTAGAAATGGAAGCGGTGAGTTGGAAATATTGGGCTTCAGAACTGTTTTGACACGTTCCCCACCCCCTAACTCGACAACTACAAACCATGTTGCTCACCTACTGTGCGACATAGGTCGTGTTGGATTAGCTGCTTCGGGAGAGTCCAGACCTAAGTCCATGTTTGCGACTCGATATACGCGGTATCATCTCCGATAGCCAGGCCGTCCCGACTGCGAAATCTTTGGAGGCATTCGGGCCCGCACTCTAGCGTTTATCTCTGGCGCTTTGCCTAGCCAACCAAGGTGCGGTCCACCGGATTGTCCATTGTCTTGAAACCAGAGTTCGTTCTCCTGGAGGTGGTAGCTTGTTAGTGGTCATTCCATTTTCTTTGCAGGTTCGTTGTGGCATAACAGGTAGTCCCCACATACGCCCATGAGCATCCATTTCCACTCGGATCAGTGATCCGATCTTGTGTGTTTACGTATTGCGATTGTGCGCTTAGACCGACCATTTCGACACTTGCTTATACACTGAATAGTCACAAGAAACTTATACATGGATAGCCACAAGAAAACGCAAGTAGAAGAATTTGGTGGCATGATCAAGTTAGAATTGGAAAACCGGGAACTCGCCGATGCGAAGCTTGGTAGCCTATTGACCGGACCGTTAGCCATAAACCCTCGAGTAATAACAACTATACTCACTCCGTAAGGAGTTAGGGTGATGTTTATGACAGGACCACTGCAAGCCGGATTTTCGGGCGGGGAAGTAGCAAAAGTCGGGGCGGCAATGGCCCAGTCGATGAGACACGCCTTGGCAGTGATCTTGAGCGGCGTCAATCCAGAGTCGAAAATAGGAGAGGGGAGTATCCCGGATGCTGGAGGCGACGAGGAGAATTCAAGAGTCGCGGGATCAATTGCGTACTGCCAATTCGCGGTCGCATCGAACTCGAGGTCCTGGGCCATTGGTTGCTGGGCGTCGGTCGCCAAAACTGTCTGCCTACGAGGAACTCCAGGACTCGGTAAAGCCGGATCATAGACGACAAAGAAGGTTCCTTACTGTCGAAGGCGTAATGCAAAGGTCCACGGTGCACAGCAATGGCTTCATTAGGACGTGATTCTACCCTGACCATTAGTTTGTTGAAATGTGCAACGCTGAGGTACGGACCTGTGGTGATCGGAGCAGGCAGCTCGAGCACAAAAGTAGTTGTTCCTGCACCGACAGTTACCGCTTGGAGTCCATTCACCGGCGCAACAGCCGTCGGAGCTGCGTTATTGATAGCGATTGTTCCGCCAACCACCCAGCTCGGGATGCGAACGTAGTAGGTGAAGGGCGCCTTAGCCGCAATAGTGGTGGTTAACGTGTCGCTGAACGGATATAATCTAATACAATCCGGTGAGTTGAGAGAGTAATTTACTAGAAGAAGGCCTACGTAGCGACGTTTGCGGTCACAGTGTTACCTGACGTATGCACACATGAACACAGTTCCTGCCTGGGACACGGGGAGCTCACCAGAAGCTAAAATTAGGTTGGTAGTAAACGGCCCCAAATATCTAGAAGGTAAATCCCAGTTCGGCTTTGCCCGGTTGACAAGTTTCTTCAAGTTCGCTTACACTTGCACGAGTGAACTCATATCCGGAGTTGTAACGAAAGCACTAACCAGAGGTTGAGACTTTGACTTTATTGGGGTTATATGATTACTCACTTGGTCACAAACTTCGGCCAGCCCTGAGGATGATTTACGGTGCAACACCTGAGGAGGTTAGAACAGCGCGGAGTTGATCACGAGCACACTCACGGGTAGTTCGGTTGAAGCCCAAATACATTTGAATACGGGCCATCAAGTGGGAAAGGGTTGGTGCTCATATTTCCCGCAAAGATTTGGTTCTGCTGTTGGAGATATTGCCTGCAATGGTTTTCATGTCAGAAAGGCAGCAATAAGTAGAATGGATAACAGCACACCTTGACCACATATCTTTCCATGGACATCAGAAAACAAGGAGTTGAATTGTTCATAATGCATACTTCCGGTCAAAGTGCCAGGCAGAGCATTGTAGGCAATTCTCTCGACCTAGATCCCTATTAATACGTTCAAACTTCAAAGATTTTCAACCACTCACCCGATCGGGGAATTTCGGATCACCAATGATTTGATATAGATATGATCCGGAGAACATGGTTTCCTGAAAATACTGATCGGGCCAAGTACTTACTGAGGCTTCAAAGTGGATGGAACTCACCACGACGAGGCACAGTTCCGTCCTACGGAGATTTTAGTCGCCCATCTCATTCCCGAAAGTAATACACACCCTCTGATGGCGTCGCGTCCCGCAAGGTATTCGTCGGCACCGTAGATTCCGCTTGGACGGCCGTGGTACTCGAACAAAAGATCCCATCCTTCACTTGCAATGTCCAGCACTACCAGAAATGAGCCCGTAGTCCGCTAACTCATGAAATGGATCGGGATTACATGTCTGGTTATTCGTGTACCGCCAAGTAGCCGGCAACGCCTTCAGGCCCTCCGCCATGTTGACGCCGTGCCACTGTGACGATATCAGTACCGACAATATGTAATCTGACTGTGAATACATACCGTCAATGGTAGGTTGAATGGATTCGGCAAATCCTCGACTAAAGGAAAAGTGAGCCAATGGTCAGTTCACTGTATTTTGGATGTACCAGGACCGGTCGGGAAGTACTAGCGCATACGGTTGGACATTGTCAATCACATTATGTTAAATCGTAGAGCCTACCTCTGGCAGGAAAACCTAGGGGGTGGGCTTTAAAGTACGTGAGGACAGGAACTAAAGCCGCCAACCTGGTCCCATGGCACACCAGTCGCTCTGAGTCTTTCCATTGTGTCAATGAGCAGGGCCTGACTTTCTATCCCGTTCGGATGATTATCGTACAGCCTTTCGGGAGGATGAGATGTTGTCTACACAAGCCGGCGTTACTACTTACCATTGCAGAGTGATGACGAAATCCTCCCTGTCCAAGCGTTTACTTCAATTTCATTACGCTCCCGCCAAGTTAGGATGGGCACAAACCAACGAGTCGCAGTCCATGCTTCCACCCCTGGTTATATTTCGATCAATCATCGTGTCGGTGGGTCGAGTGGTCCGACTTGCCTGTATTGTTGCTCCTCAGCATCGCATTCGCGAGGTTGACAAATTTGTACAGGGAGGTAACGACCTCGTCCGTCAGCGATGGGTAGAACTCAGTCATTTGAATTGCCTAACGGGACCAAGAGGTTAGAGACGCTCAGGGTATTGCCTTGATTACCTTACCCCAAACATGAAAGGATATCTGTGGGCGTCTAAATGGATTTGGAAACAGAAGACGATGCCGGAGCACTAACCTGCCCCAAAGATATCTTGAAATACACATGGTAGGAGTGAGAACTGCTGCAGCATCTGGTGATAAGAAACTACCTGGGCTTGGTGGTTCCGACCTCAGGCCCAAACCAACCCGTCGAATCTTGGTGGCTGATGACATAGGACAAGAACGCCGAGGTTTTGGCGTTGATAGCGGAATTGTTGACGAGAATGCCGTTCGGGACCATGCCGTTCTTAAGGAGAGACATCAGGAATACAGGGATGAGAGGAACGAGAAACAAACTTACAAACCAGTAGCTTCCAGCTGTACAAAGAGAAAAAGAATGTCAATAATTTCAAGGTAACCAACCATTACTTGAATAAGTTTACCGACCTTCTTCGAGGTCGGAGTAGTAAGAGGTTCCACCCGTCCAGTCGGTGTCCGATACACTGAGAAGCGGGGTTAAACGAGGTATCTGACTTCGACGCTTGACGAACTAGTCATAAAACTCATGCTCGTGCCCTGACAAACGAGGTGCGAGTTAGATCTGTTGTAGCGTCTGCAGTGTCTGTTTATACCTGCCAGTCCGTTTGTCTGGACCTCGAGCTAGTCGGCGGATGGGTAGGTTAGATACTGTACTTCCGTTCATAGAGATACCGACCTGATCAAGTAGCCATCCGGTTGGCCGGATGGAACCAAGTGGAATCGAGAGATACTTTTTCGGTGCAACTGGCACCTGGTTTACAAGAAGAAGGTAGATTCAAATCTTGAAACGTACGCGACGTCGTTTGCCCACTGGTTCCCCATGGCCATATGAGAGCGAGACAAGAAATTATGCTTGACAGACGAAGAAATCTGGGTGACATCTTAGACCAGAGGTGGTCAACTGCCGATGACTCTCGTCACTTATAAGGGTCGTCTGAAATCCGATTAAGATCTTCAGCACAAGGATCACAGAACTTGGAGTTCCTGGGCTCATGACCAGGTTTGCCGAGCAGTTCAGCGGCATTCGAGATAGTGAGTCTCCGAGGATAGGCTCGGTCCCGGAATCGAAGCGAGACTTCGTATCGCGGCCCGGTACGTTGCCACGCGGGAAATGATACCCCCTGAGGGCATAGGTGCACCATTAATATTTCGTTGAACGGAAGTGCAGACCAGATACATTTCCACTCGCTGCATTGAATGGTAGACGGGGCAGAACCGCTGCATTCGGCACGAATTCGGCGGACTCTCACTTGACGGTACCACCTAGGTGGACGGTACCGACTGACCTTCGAGACCTCCTTGATGAAACAGGTTTTTCAGAAGCTTTCAAACTCGGTCTTCCCCGAGGGCGGCAGATTATTGACCCAGAAAGAATGGATGCAAAGCGGAGGCCGTCTCGGAAAGGTGCAAAAGAATAGCTGCGAAGCCCTCGACGGTCCAATATCAGCGGTTGTTGTACGTCCTTCGCGTCCACGAACGGTAGCTCGAACGGTCTCGCCATCCCGGCTCGAGCCAAAGCGTCGTCAAAGTGACTCCGATGCAAGCAATCCCATGATGATGGAGCACCTCGGGCGACGAACTTGAAGGAGAAGCATAGTCTTCAGGGACGCTCAATGTGTATAGATGACGTCACAGCCGTACTTGCACTCAAACAGAATACAAGGGCCATATCTAGCTCAATAGTTGAGGGTGATGCTAATCTACAGGTTGATGGTGTAAAGAGGCTAGATATAAAGGCCTCGCCATAAAATGACGCATGAAGAAGCAAGGAAAACACGAGATGCAATACAACAAACTCCATCCTCTTTAATCCCATGAAGGCGATGCCTGGTAAGAATGGCTCCGAGCTGTTCCGTTCGACGTTTGAGCCGGGCTCGAGGGCGACCAGGACGGCGATGTGGGGCTGTACGCAGGCGAAGCAGGAGCTGAACAGAAGGTAAACCAAAATACGAGACGCAACAGATGCAACTCACAATATGCAGGCGCTTTTCATGGGAGTCGAATATGAGATAAGATCGAGAGAAATAAGGGGTAACTCACAAGCAGGAGAATAGGTCGGCGAGGTTGGGGCTGTATTAAAATCATGAGCTGCGAGACCGATTGTCATAGAAGCACGTACAATATTTTGGAGAGGACGGCGAAGCCATAGGTGATGTCGGCGAGTACTTAGGCGATGATGGCGAGAGTTGGGTGGGGGCTGGAGGGCTGTTAGTAAGGTCTCGAATGTGCGGAAGATCCACTTACAAGCTGTGGAAAAAAAGAATGGACAGATTGATTAGCGCAGAATAATAGGAAAGAGAAAAGCACTTGCTCGGTGAGTCTGGAAAGCGAAGCTAAGCAAAGGCCGTATGAAGAAAAGATATAGAGACTTACAACGAGGGGACGCCGGGCTGAACGAAGGGCTGGTCGGCGAATACCGCGGCGACGTGGGGCTGAACGACGGTGACTGGGGGCTGTACCGTGGCGAAGCTGGAGAGAATGAAGGAGACGTTGGGGAGTACCGTGGGCTGGCGGGCGAGTAACCCGGCGACGTCAGGATCATCGGCGACGTGGGCGAGTACGTTGGCGACGTCGGCCCACGGGCACCACGATCGTAGAAGGGTGACGTGGCATACGGCGACGTCCCAAATGGCGACGTTGCTCCCCCAAATGGCGATTGCGGAACATAGCCAGGCGATGTGGGCGAGTACATATTAGGTGAACTCGGGCTGTACTGAACACCGCCAGGCGACATTCCTCCAGCACCCAGAGGGGTCTGTTGACCCCATCCAGGCTGGAAGCTAGGGAAATTGATCGGACCGTCGTCGCCACCATTGGATGCTAACGGCGAGAACGACGCCTGGTCTCCCTTGAAGACGCCGTCTTGCCATACGGGCGAGTTCGTGTCGTACGGTGTCATGGCGACCTGCCCCGGCGTCATTCCACCATCAGCCTGCGCCGCCAGCATAGACTGAACGGGCAAACGATGGTCAACGATGGCGTCCTTGAGCATGTCGATATCCAAGGCGACTTCAAACGCCCCCGTCCCCATCGGTGCCATCTGCCCAAACATCACGTTCTCCGCCACACCATGGCAGTCATCCTTCTCCCCCACCGCCGCCGCCTCCATGAGAATCTCAACAGTCTCCTCGAAGGAACACCTCATCAAAGCACCAGTGTCGGCGCGATTGATTCCATGGCGAGTGATCGCCATGAGCGTCCCCCGGTGAGTCATCAGATCGCACAAGAGCGCCAGATGGCGGTAATTGACGTAGGAACCGTCGAACTCGATGACCCCACGGAGTTCCTTCAGGATGGCGGCACGCGCAGCCTCAATCCCGAGGACGTTGAAGACCTCGACGCAGCTGTTCGAGTAAGTGCGTTTGTAGTCGACACCGTCTATGCACATGACGGTCTTCAGATTGATACCATCCGTCTCCAGAACCCACTCCTCCTTCTTGCGGACGTCGATGCTGCCGTCGGGTTCGACCATGACCCTGTCGTGCTGCAGAAGGTAGACCTTGCGGATATCCTTGACGCCGCGCAAGCTGACGGAGTTCAACATCGTGTTCTCCAGCTGGCGAAGGAAGATATCCTCCTCGATTGAGCCCATCCCATCATCTTCTTTGTCACCTCCTCCGAGCACTCGACAACGGATAATGAGCTTGTCAGAGTTATCTTCACTCCAGATGACGAACAGATCGGTTTTGAAGCTCTCTGCAATGCGGCTGGCGACGTAATGCATGGTGAGTTTGCCGACCATCTTCGTCCTATTGAGCTCGAGACGAAGCAACCACGGCGATTGCAGATGGAGTTTGGATTCGATATCTTCATCCGGAATGGCGAAGAAATCCTGAACGAACCCGAAGTCCTCCTCGATGAGAGTCGAACTGGGATCCGGGTCGTACCAAATCTCCACAGCCGACGTCACGGTCCGTAGTGACGTGTATTCGAGTTCATGAGCTACAAGCTGGGCGCGGGAGGAATCATTCGAGATATCGGGGTCGAGGTAGACAGAGAGGGATGGGGTCTTGATGTTTGTAGCGACGTTAATGATTTCCTTGAGACGGGGAACACCGAGGGTAACGTTCTTGCTGGATACACCAGCGTAATGGAACGTATTCAGCGTCATCTGAGTGGCCGGCTCTCCGATTGACTGCGCTGCAAGCGTTCCGCACATCTCTCCCGGGTTCGCGATCGCCTGATTGAATTTCGACTCCACCTCGCCTAACACCCAATCGAACGCCTCGCGATTCAGGTGGTGCTGCTCCAGTACCTGGCGCGTGGCGAACGTGGCGCGAAGATGCATCCGAAACCGTAACACAGCATCCTGCTGAGCCTCCTTGCTCAGATCATCATCCCCGCGCACAATGATGAGCCGTTCGCCCAGCTCCTTCACTGCATCAATGATGTATGCGGGCTCGAGGTCGCTGGGTTGTCGACGGTCGATATGGAAGATTTGCTTCGCGTTCTGGACGATACGCTGCAGATTCACGGGAAGGTAGAAGTTCGTGGTCGGAGTGGCTCGAGGGAAGATGAACTCTCGAATTAAGCGGCGATCCTCGGAGAGCTGGTTGTATTCTTCGTCCAGCCTCGCTTGCAGCTCCAGCGAGCTATCATCCACGCCGACCTGGAGCACACCCGATTTGAAACCGCCCTTCTCGTCCGTGACGTCGACCCGATATCTGTGCTTGAACTCCTCATCGCTGATAGCGAATGTGTCCACGCCCTGCTTCTCGATGAAGGCGCCGTCCATCCCATCCTCGCCGTAAACAAACTGGATGAGATCGCCGAGCGAATTCCGCACTGTGCCGTCATAGCACACCATCACGTCCTCGAGAGCCTTGACCAACCGCCGCTGGATGTAACCGGTCTCGGCGGTCTTGATCGCGGTATCGATTAGACCTTCACGCCCAGCCATGGCGTGGAAAAAGAATTCCTGGGGCGTCAAACCACGCAGGTACGAATTCTCGACGAAGCCGCGCGCTTCGGGACTGAAGTCGTCCTTGGTAAAATGAGGCAGAGTTCGATGCCGGAAGCCGAATGGGATACGCCGGCCCTCCACACTCTGCTGCCCCACACAGACCGACATCTGCGAGATGTTAATGAATGAACCCTTCGAACCGGCCACCACCATCTGTTTGACGTTGTTGTCCTCCTTCAAGTTCTTCTGGGCGTATTGGCCAGAATCGTCACGGGCAAGATTGAGCTGGCGCTCGACCTGGCTTTCGAAGGACTCTCGAATGGTCATACCAGGAGAGGCCTTGAGTCGATCGTGGGTGGCGTCGTCGATTATTCGGGTGACCTCGACTTTGCAGTCTGCGATCTTTTTCGTGATGAAGGACATGGTACCGTGGTCAGCGATGGTGTCGCCGATACCAATACTAAAGCCGTTATGGAAGAGCCAGAAGTTGACGACCATCTGGAGACCGGTGAAAAGCTGCCGGGTCGCTTCCGGACCCTTCTCCCGGAAAACGACATGGACAAGACCGCCCTGCGCGGCACCGACAGTGTCCTTCTTCACAAGACCATAAATGATCTCCCCGTTCTCGATCATCATCCCGTCGTCGAAAACGGGAATGGACTTGTTACTCGGCTTATCATCAGAACCCCGGTGGATGTTTATACCACGGGGGATGACCAGACTGAGGATCTGCTTGCCGGTCCACAGAGGTTTGGGTTTGATGATGGCAGGAACCGGAACCGCCCCATCCCACTCGGGAACCCAAAGGAGGATGTTTTGGACTTGTTTCCAATCCAAAAACGTATCACGCAACGTGAACTTGCGGATACCGCAGAGCGTGTCCTGGACGATACCCATGACGGGTTTGTTGGCTTGTGGCGAGATAATCTGCGGAGGCAGGTCAGTTTCAAGTCGTGTGTGTCCGGAATACCATGACTTGCCTGTCGGGGCACCCATGCTATTTGACTGAGCTCAGCTCGAGTCTCTTCACTCTGGGGCACGCTGCCGATAATTCATGAGAAACGCGAGCTCTCGCTGCGGCGTGAACTTACTGCATGTTCATCTCGTCGCCATCAAAATCAGCATTGTAGGGCGGAGTGCTGATAGAGATGTTAAGAATGCAAAATAGCTTGTCAGCAAGTCGAGCTTACACAGAAAGGTTCAGGCGGAAAGCTAAAGAGGCCATGAGCTCAGAAGTGGACGGAGAAAACGGGTACACTTACTTGAGTAGGGCATAAGCTTCACTCGATGACTCATCATACTCATTTTGTGCAGACTTGGTTGTCGGTTAAATAGAACAAAACTAGTGCAAGTAGTGAGGATCGGAAAGCAGGGGAAGTTAGACAAACTCACTCTCCGTCCTTCAGATGTCTTTCGACGATCCACCCGTATTGGAGGAAGGCGTCTGCGCGCTTATTGTACCGCAGATCGATACGTTCCCCGGTATCGCGGACGACGTAACGAGCGCCAGGATACGCAGTAGGACCGTTGCGAACAAGCTCTTGCAGATAGTTGATATTGTAAGGCGTCACTGATAGAACGTCAGGAATGCGGAAAGCGAGCTGAATACCACCACTGACCTCGTTCTGGGTACGTCAAATTCATCGCGATACTCCGAGGTACACCAACTTCATCCAGCTCCAGGTTCGGGTCTCCCGTGATAACGGTACGGGCGGAGAAGTCGACACGCTTGCCCATCAAGTTACCCCGCAGACGTCCCTCCTTTCCCTTTAACCGGGCACGGATAGATTTGACAGGACGACCAGACTTTTGCAGTGCTTGCGGAATGCCGGCGATATCATTGTCCATGTAGGTGGCGACGTGGAACTGTAAAATATTCGTGAATAAGCGGCGGGGTTTTTGAAGTAAATGGGTCGTACCTGCAACAGCTGCTCGAATTCTGTGATAACGTGGGCAGGCGTGCCCTCGTTCTCGCACCTCCGCACATTCGCCGACGCTTTGATGATATCACCGAGCTTGAAGGTCAAATCATCCTCGCTGCGCATCCCTCCATCGACGGCGATACTCGGACGAACAGGCGGCGGCGGAACAGGCATGACCGTAAGGATCATCCATTCTGGGCGCGCATACGCCTCCGAGAGCCCGAGCAGGTGGAGGTCCGAGTCGGACATCTTTTTGAAGGTTGTGTATATGTCTGAGGGACTGAAAAGGCGTTTTTCGGGCTGCATCGACTTCATCTCCTGAGAAGACTGTCAGAAATAGCACATAGGAACGAATGGGTCACCAACGTCGTCGTCATCCTTCGGCTTCTTGTATTGAGCAAAAAGCTTGAGCGCTTCCTTCCTGATCTGCGGCTGCACGTAACCACATCCCCCATGTCCCTTCTTGGGCTCCTCGCCGTCCGGGTCGGCATTTTCATCCTTGGGGTCATCTGGCTCGCAGACCATTTTGGTCTTGCAATGCGCCCAGACAACTGCCATGCGATTTTTCGGATCGCGGATGTGCCGAATCTTGTCCGCGAAATTGGGATCGGACTTACACACATGAATTCAAGGACGCGTTTAAGATTAAAAAATATGTGGATAAAAACGTCAGCGTATGTTTCTACATCAAACAGCGACGAAAAGATCCACACGGCGACATGGAAGCGACAAAGGGGGCAATACACATCGCGTGACAGTGCAGGCCCAGACACACCACTCAAGCTGCGTTACAGCAGAGGGTGGACAGCCAAAATCCATCGCAAGGAGCACACAAGGCGTGCATGTTTTTCGCACTGCTCGTTCGGCCCCCCATTTCACCACGCAACCTCGTGTCCGGCCAGCACCAGGTAGTCGACGCGGCGATCAAGCGACCGAAAACGCGCGCCGACAAAACCATGGGTAGCGGAACGCCTCGATGTTCGAGAAACTGACGTGGTGCGGGTTTGGGGTTCTCCACGATGTGGAGAGAGCCCCCAGAAAATTGGGATGGTGGGGGTGCGAAACGAGTAGAGGAAAAGGAGACGCGACTCACGATGTCCGCTTTAAGTTTCCCACAATTTATGCATATACACTCCAATATCTTCTTGACCTTCAAGATGAAACCTGCGGAAGCTCAATAGGGGCCAAGAATGCATGCGCATGACGCACCAGGGTGGAATACAGGGCGCGCAAGTTCGATATGGCCAAAGTGGCCCGGACATTCCGACATTCCCTCACCACACGTCTGACACTTGAAGTTGCGGTCGATGGTGCCCATGCGGGGGTCCATCAGACCGCCGACCTTGGGCTTGTGGGTGGCTTCGTCCATAACCTCCGGATGCTCTATCTTGGCCACAGAGTATGCTTTCTGTGGGAGAGGTCAGAGGTGAATCGGGTGAGGGACGGCTACGCACGATTTCCTCGGGCGAGAGGATTCCAAATTGTACTTCCTTCACTTTTTTGATCGGGGCCGCCGAGTAGGCGAACTGGTGGCCGAGCATGTTGGGAAAGACAGGGACAACGGACGGGAGGAGGTAGGGTGCAAATCCGAATCAGGAAGGCCGGAGAACGGCCAGAGAAGGGAGGAAAAGTGTTCCAAAAGATGTATTAGCGTGTAAAGAAGAGAGTTGCGAAGTCCCAGTGAGTTTTGTGGTGATTTGAAGAGAGTTTTGCGCGGTGACCGAAATGAAAGCAGATGTGGAAAAGACGAGAAAGTGGGGGGGAGAAGGGGCGAAGGTGCTGTCAATGAAGCCAACAGATGCGGAGAGGCGCTAGACACGCGTTCGGACGGACGGCGGACGAGGATAGGGCTGCTGAGGAGACGGTGGTCGGTGGTGAGCACAACCAACAGGTGATTTCAAACTCCGACAAAGGCGAATCCAAACAACCATCGGCTCCGCGACACTGCCTCATGACTTGAAATGTAACCTCTCTGACTGTCGGAAGCAAAAAAAATCCATGAGGCGACATCTACTCAGGTCTTTGTGGTCCATCTGAAATAACCTGGCAAGACTCATCAGAGAAATGTTGATTTTCTATGTCAGAATTCTCAGCTATATTTCCCGTCGCTGACCGCACGGAGTTCATAATCATTGGCTCACCTTAGGTCCTTAGCACCCTCCAATTCAGACTCTCCTGCTTCGAATAGCATCTATGTATGAGAAACTCTATTCTGCTGACTTGGCCATGGAGATCCGTCAAATCGAAACAGCAAGACGCCGACCAACGGTTTCTCTCGTGTGGTGATATTTCCGCCGTGGCCCTCGGCAAATAAAACGGGGCAACCTTCAATTTCCGTGTTTAGGACTCTCGCATCTCTCGCATCGGCTGGCCCGTTGCTCAAACCCCCTGCTTCCTGTGGCTGGTCCACGTCATGACAAGAACCCCACTTTTCATCCTCTTGCCTGCCTTTGGTGTTCTATGCCGCGCAGCACCACTTCACGACGTCCGGAGGGCGCTCAACTCTTCCGCATCTGCCGTGGCCTTCAGCTCTTCCATGTCCAGCGCAACGGTCAGCTCTTCCGGCGAGTCTCCGAGCACCACCCAACAAGGTGCAACATCTTCCCCCACCCTGACCATGGTAACCAACTGGGCGGCCTTCCCCAACGGCACGATCGGCTTCGCCGTGAACCAACTACTAAGCAGTATTGGGTCGGACGCCGTGCAGCGATTCGTCCTCGCCGAAATCGGAACCACGCAGATCGGCGGCTCCAATCTGCAGGGCTCCAACAAAGATTTACACTCGACCGTCGATGCCGCCTTCGGGGAGGGGCCGGGATCGACGTGGGTGGACACGTACACCGACTTCTTGCTTGCGGCGGGCGGTAACGCCACTGCGCCCATCAATTTCACACAATGGTTCAATGCGAGGGAGGTGGTGGCAGAGCAGCAGGTGAAGCTCGTCAAGGCGTACGGCGAGACACATTCGGCCAACATCACATACGTGGGAATCGACGTTCCCGGCCTGCAGCGTATACCTACCACCACACTGTGGGAGATACAGAACTGGGGCTCCGAGCAGAACTGCACTTCAAGTGTCGGTAACGCGACTCAAAGCTGCCCTTACAGCGTCGAAGATGATTTAGCTTACGACGATGCCAATACCGTGTACTCCCAGCTACAGACCCAGATGGAGAATCTCACTGTGATGCAGAACGTACGTTCCCCCTGCGCTCCTTGAATTCTTTGCTTAAAAGAGAAATATGTCAGATGTCGTTCATGGGCTACGAATTCCAGAACACATTCCAAGGTGACTTCCCCGGTACTATTTTCAATTTCTCGATGGACGTCGGTGGCGAGTCTGTTCCAGCGTGGACCGCAACCGTCTTAGGGCTTGCCAACACAACCAAAACCCTCGAATCGGACTTGCAGAAGGCCAGTAATGCCAGTTCCACTGGAACAGATGGACTGTTAGATCCACTCGGCATGGTCGGAAGAAATAGCGCTGCCGGAACAGACACGCCGCCTGAAGGATCCGGTGCATTGCAGTTCATTGCGCACAACACCAACTCCCCACAGCCTCACACTGGTACCAATAGCGCTATCGCCGCCGCCGCCGTGTCTTCCAACACAACCGCGGTAACAGGTGACGCCAACCCGACGCTTTCCGGGCCCCTCCTGACCAATCAGCACTTGGTGCTACTGGCACTGCAAGAGGGGTCGTGGGTGGACGGCCGCGACGCGACCATTGAATTTGTACGACAGAACTCCCCCGGCATCTTCAAGAAATACTTCGGGGGCAGCAGTGGTTCGGGACCAATTGGTCGCCGCTGGTCACATCTCGTACTTAGCATGGCCGTTGACGAAAGCTCCCAAGTGAGCGCAGACCTCCTCGGGAAGGTGTACGAGGTATTACCAGTTTTAAGTACTCCCTATTAGTATGAGTAGATGAATAAGCGAATTTATGGTTGTTCTGCAAAGATTGATATGTAGAGGCGGGGTGGACTACAACAACGACCTACATTCATTTATCCTGCCTTGCTGGGACTGGCTTCTTTAAGCCGCTCCCGCTTTTCGATCTCGAGCTTGGCTTCAGCTTCTACTTCCCGAGCCGCAGCATCCGCCCATGCCCCTAGGCCACCCTTGTCAAACGCGGCAGCCAACCGCCCTTCCGCGTCGTCCCATGCCCAAGGCGGTTCGGAGTGTGATTTGGGCTTGGCGGTCGAGTCCGAGGAGCCCAGAGCGTTACGCATCCGTAGCGCGAGAAGCGGCATCCGCTCCATGACCGCTCGCCGCATCTCCACACCAAAGTCCTCCGTCTGTCGGGCATGAATACGCGAAACTACCAAATAACAGAAAACGCACATTATCCACGTCCAAAAACCGCGTCAGACCCCAAATCCCCCCAACTGCCAAAGAGCCGACGATCAGCGTAGCCGCGCCAAAAGCCTTGAACGTGTAGAAAGCAGAATTGAAGTTGTCCTTGGGATCTGGCGGGGCGGCCGGCACGCCCCAATCCGCGTCGTCATCCCAGTCAGAATTTTGCGGTTTCGGAGGCGGCAGCGTCGCTTTTGAAAGCGGGAACTCTGGCTCTGGGAGGGTGAAGCGGCCGGCCACGGTCGAGGCCGCAGATCCAGAAGACAGGGCTCCAACACGGCGTGGGGGTGCTGCTGGCGCAGAGCGCAAACTGATGCTCTGTGGTCTTCCGATGCGCCAGAGGTACACAAGAGGTGCGGCTATGAGGACTGTCCCTGTTCCCAGCTGCGGGAGATTTTAGTCCCACAGATGCGAATGAAGAGATTGAGCTACCACAGCAATGGGCAGCCATTTCGAACGGGTGGGCGTAGGCTCATCGTCCATGAGAGAATGTTTGGCCCAGGCATCTCAATCAAAGTCGTCCCAGTGACCCATTTAAGGCTAAAATATATGTAGGAGATACAATACGCTGTTCTTAAGTATGATATGCAGTAGAAGTGAATGTAATGATGCTCATAAATCGCTTATATCGATAATCTTGTTCGCGAGATTCGGGAAGTTCGTAGGGCCCAAAATGGCCTTGGGGTCGACCCTCGCCACTGGCTTTGCAACAGGACGCCGGGCGATTTGTTTCGGCGGGGAAGGAACATCCGAGTCGCTCGAGATGTCAATGACGGGGATCTTATACCCCGAAGGAGACCCAACGCCCGCTTTGACCTGTTGTGGGGTCGGGGACAAAGCCCGTGGAGCAGATGTTTTCTCCTGAGGAGAGGTGTGCTGAGCAGACTTGCGAGGGGATTTCGTGAGGCGTGAATGACGGGAGTCCGAATCGGATGAGGTGATAGATTTTCGACGCGTATGCTTGGTCCGCGGAAGTGGGCGGTCCTCGAGCGATATGGGGAATGGTCGTGGCAACGGCTTCGACAGAATATATTCGTTCTCCACCTCCGAACATTCAACGTAAGCGGGGGCGGAAACTTTCTTGGTTCGCTGGATCTTCGACGGGGTGACGGGATGCCGCAGGTCGTCATCCGAGTCTTCTTCCTTCTCAAACTTTCTGGGCGGCCGCGATGACTCTGCTTTCGCGCTAGCCACCCGACATGGGGTCGGAGCGGACAGGACGGTAGCCTCGATTCGTTCCGCATCGGCCGGGATAGCAGACTTTGAAGGAGCTAGCGGCGCCGATACAGGCTGCACGTTGGCCTTGCCCCTAGCCATTGCTTTCGCGAGAGGAAAGAAATTCTTGAGGTTCTTCTGTGAGCTATCCGTGACAGCTTTGCCCTTCCCCTTAGTGAGATCTCTCACGACTCGAGATGGCGCCGCAGAGGATGACCCAAAGGGGTCGACGACCTTGGCCGGTCGGACGTCCTTGCTTCCCTGGGCCTTGCCCTTCGCGTGCGCTTTCGTATCGTATAAGAAGATTGGAAGTTCGTCATCGGACGAAAGGTCTGAATCGAGAACAGGAAATGGCTTCGGTCTGGCTTTGGCTTCCTTTGGGGGAACTCTGAGTCTTGGGAGAGTGTCGGAGCCGGATTCCTCCTCCTCCAGGATGGCCGCCGCTTTCACTTTCCGGGCGGCCTTCTTCGGAGCCTTGCTCTTGGGAGGATTATCCAACTCATCACCAGATTCCTCCTCCTCCTCTAGGATAGCTGCCTTCCGGGCGGCTTTCTTCGGAGCTTTGGTCTTGGGAGGATTGTCCAACTGCTCGTCCGAGTCCGAGTCCACAAACTTGGCCTTGGGTTTGCGTTTCGCAGGGGCGCTTTTGGTACCCTTCCCGGCCTTCTTGAGGCGCTTGGCCTCCTCCCGCTCCTCGAACTCCTTCACGAGGCTGGGCTCTGCCATCCGCACCATCGACGCGGGCATCCAGACCAGCACCTCCTTCTCCTCCTTCGCACGTCTTTCCTCCTCAGTCAGTTCCTCGCCCTTCTCTTCCCCTCCCTCGTTACCCGACTCACTCAGTCCCGCCCATACGTCCGCGTCAAGAGGGCGCCGAACATTCTTGATCCCGGACTCAGCCAGCATCACGAATTGGCGCGGGCGTATCTCGAGACGGTATTCCAATATGCCGTCCGTGTACGCATGCTCCCTCGTGCGCGTGATCTTTGTGATCAGCCGATCGTCTTCGTCGTCGGCGACGGGATTGAGCGTCAGCGAAGAGAAGTGCTTCGTGATCAGCTTTGACGGTGTCCCCTCAGCGCCTGGGTTCCCGTTCTTGGTCGGCGTGGACGGTACAACCTCTCGACGCCGGCGCTTCTCCTCCATGTCCAGGACACCTCTTCGCAGGATGCGAAGGACAGCTCCGTGCCAGATAACCGTCTTGAATCGCTTGATGATCGCGTCTCTGTATCCCCACTCAAAGTAAAACTCGCAGGTCGCAGCGAGTTTACCGAGATCGGGTTCCTTTGACCAAGTGAGCTTCAAGTTGTCGCTGGCGCGACCAGCCGACTCGGATGTGAGCGGGTTGATGTACGAGAGGAGGATGTCAATATCAGGGAACGCATCCGGCAATGATGAAGCGAGGGCCCGCCGTTTCGACCCAATGTAGCCCTTGGAGTCTGTACGAAGCTCATGTCGTATCTCATTCCGCCAGTTATGGAGGAACGCAGGGAGCTGGTCGCGAGTAAGGTTTTTGCCGGCTTCGTAGAGGGACCTGCCGAAGCCATAACGGACGAGGGCTTTCGCTATGTTCGGGCCACAGCCAGTCATGCCACTCGTGTCATAGTCTCCTCCACTGCACAGTCCAATGAGAATCATATCCCCGCGTGTGAAGGAGACTTCAGGATGTTCTGTGATGTCCTCAATACGGTACACTCGTGTGTGGTTCTTGTCGTCTCTCCCTTCCGAATTTAGGACCGGGTTGGCGCGGTTTCCGGATAAATTATTGCTTGCGCTATAACGCATGAATAAGCTGAGTCCACAAAAACCGGCCTTTGCTCACTTCCGAATGACAGTGGTGGCACCAAACAAGAAGTTGTCGACGTCGTCGGAGAGAATCCCGTCCAAGACTCCGATCCTATTCAAGTAGGCCAGTTCCGCCTCGGCTTCACCGGGGGCCTGGACGACCGTCAATAACGTGCAAGGTCCTCCGGCTCGGAGCCACTCACCACCCTCCACTCGAACCCAAATGATTCTACGATTTGCTTCATCCCCGGTGTGAGCTTGTGGAGATCCCGGTTGATCTTCTTTCCCCGCTTTACATTGGGCCGCCGAGGTCCGTCAAAGACGAAAAGCGGAAGAAAAGGAGCGTGAGTCAGAGTGGCACAGCGAAAAAACATGGTGCGGAGTTCGGGGTTTTCTCCCTCCTTGCCGTACGCGGCATGAAAGAACCAAATGCTGGCGTCAATGCCAATACGGAAACCACGGGAGCCATTCGGATTGGCCTCGAACCCCTCAACAACAGCAAGCTCCGTAAGAGAACGGACTTTGGCAGCAGGGGCAAGTTCCTGGGGATAAGGTCAAGCCTTTTGCTCGTTTACACGCGAATACACTCACCTTCCAGAGACCTGGCACGCCCATGGTGAAAGGGGAGATTAAGCGGCAAAGGTTTGAAATTACCCACGTGAATCGCACGTGAACGCGAAAAATGATGATGTCTATTTATAACACTACCGCCCATCAAAGTCGATCGTGCCTATTGCATCTACCTTGAGGGCCGTTGCCTCCTCGAACTGTGGCATTCCAAAGCCAGCCGTAGCTTAGCCCGGCCGTGCGACTTTGGTGTGCCTCGGTGAAACCGGCACCACTGCAATCTGAAGTCCAGTATGACCTGAGTAGGGGCGCCCTCAATCGATGGGGTGGTCCAGGAGAACATCACGCATGGTGTGCGGCTGTGTCGCGGACCGTGCTAGCAACTGAGAAGTCGCTCTCCTTGGCATCCCGGAGAGCGGTCTCGGCGTCGACCGACATACAGCGGAGAAAGGGGAACGATCTGCGGCTCTTTTATGACGTCACTATTTTTTTAAAAATTTCCACACAAATGTAGTGGCTGAGCGGCGGTGGATGAATTTAAAAGCCAATTCGGAATTTCGTATGAGAACGTAGGCAAAATGTATGTTACTATGTAGTTTTTTCTTCGGGTTCCTCCAAGGTTTCTCGGAGCACACAGTAGTTATGAACATTCTGAAAAAACGAGGCCAAAACGAGGCGTCAAATATGTGGATCAAGCGCGCTTTCCGCACATATTACATATTACATATTACATTGCACACATTACAGACTATGTACATACTCAGTATACGACAAAGTACCATGCCCTAATATTATTATCCACACGACCCTACCTCAACTCCAACGGCGGCACCCAATCCGGAATCTTTCCCCACTCAAACTTCTCCGCCCTAAACGCCGCCACCACTCCCTCGGGCAGCATCGACAGGTAGTTCGGCGGCAGCTGGCTGTCATACGGCGTCAGCCCCGGCTTGAAGCTCACTTTCCCTTTGACAGAATTAAAATCGGGCGGCGGCGGCCCGGAGGACGAGGGCGCTTGTGATTGTGATTGTGATTCGGAGGCACCGCCGAACGCAGATACCGGAGCGCTGCCAAAGGAAGACGTCGGCGCAGCGGGCATGCTCGCACTCAGGTTCCCAAAAGCGGACACAACGGGCGCCGCGCCGTTATTGGAGAACGCGGAAGTAGTCGGGGCAGTCCCGCCGAATGCAGACGTGGTCTGGGTGAAGCCCGACGACGCACTCGTCAAATTCCCGAATGCGCCCGTGGTTGGTGTGGAGTTGGATGCAGGGAAGGCCGTTGCCGTAGCCGGCGCGGATGAGAATGCGCTGAATGCGTTGGCGGGCGGTGCAGCTGTCGGGGTCGCAGACGAGAATGCGCCAAAAGCCCCTCTATTTGCGGGTGCTGGTGCCGGGGAGGAGAACGCTCCAAATGCCCCTCCGTTGGTGGCCGGTGCGGCTGCTGGTACCGCGGCAGAGAAGGCACCGAATGCCCCTCCGTTTTTGGGTGCTGCTGGTGCCGACGCGAACGCCCCAAACCCTCCGCCGTTTGCCGGTGGTGCTGCTGCTGCTGCTGCCGCCGGGGCTACGAACGCACTCGGGGCCCCAGAAGCGAACGCGCTAAATCCTCCCCCACTCGCAGGCGTAGGCGCCGCCGGCGCCGCCCCCGCCCCAGCATTCCCAAACCCAGATTGCCCGAACGCCGACACAGGTTTCTGCCCAAAGCCCGTCTGTCCAAAGGCGGACGTCCCGGCCGCGTTGTTGTTCGTAAAGACCGAGCCCCCGTTGCCGAAAACAGATCCTTGGGCAGCGGGTTGAGCGGGTGCGCCAAATTTGGACGGGCTCGCGCCAAAAGCCGGCTGCCCAAAGACACTGCCGCCCGTCGCTGGTGCTGCAGGAGCCGCTGAGAACGCGGACGGCTGTCCAGCAAACCCAGAGAATCCACCCCCACCCCCACTGGCCGTGGGAGCAGCAGCGTTGTTTGCGGCCCCAGCACCGAATGCCGAGCCGCCGCTCGCAAACGCAGAAAATCCACCTGTTGCAGGCCTGATCACCGATGACGGGGCTGCCTGCCCAAAGCTCGACTGCCCCCCGAACACAGAGGCAGCCGGTTGTTTGCTGAAAGCCGACTGCCCAAACGCTGGCTGTCCGAACGCGGAGGTGCTTGCGGCTACCCCGCTTGTTCCACCGAAGGCGGAGTGAGCAGCAGCAGTAGGAGATGTTCCGTTACTGTTCTTTGTCGCTTGCTCGAACGCTTGGTAAACATTGGCGACTGCATTCTACAACCAAATTTAGGCGGCCGTCGGGATTACAACAGAGCGGAACGCACCGAAAAGACCTGTTCGGCCGCGGCTATCTTGGAGGACTCATACGCAAGCTGCAGATGCATATTAGCGACACCACCAAGAAACATCCAAGACACAGGACGCACATATTCGTTGATATTTCCTGCCTTCATAGCTGTCGCGGCCTTGAGCCTCAGCTCGTCCGGCGACTCGTCAAGCCCAGTAAGCAGCGTCGGCTCGTACTTGGCGGGCGCATAAGACGCGAGTGGCCATATTGGCCGCTCCTTGCCCATCGTGAGGTCGTTCTTCATAGATTCCGACCTAGGAAAATGAATTTATGAGAATATGTTTGCACCGAGGGGAGATGACCACGCACGTATACGCTCCAACCTTGTCCGCGCCGGGTCGAACATATGTCTGGTCTAGTCCATTCGGTATTAGCGCGCGCGAACTATTCACTGAATGCACTTACTTCCGCTAGCAGGAACTTGGACGTGCTCAAATTTACATGCCGTTCCATACCGACAAGTTCCTCGCTGGAAGAATTGACAGATCGCCTGCAAGGTGCAGTTAGAGAGTGTAAACTCGGAGCAACGCGCAATACTCGCCATGATATACTGTGGCCCGGAGAACAGAACGCAGACAGACTATACTGTCGAGAACGTTGTGGAGTTTGGACCGAGCCAAGTTAAACGTTTTGGTCGGAGTCGCTTGAGTCGATCCACGTGAAAATGATCCGATCAGACGCGTCGCGTTGGGCTTTATCTGGCTTTTTATCCCAGCGCATCTCTCTCAGCTACCCACCCCATGACTCGTGAATCCGCCGTCGCTGCTCGTTCCATAGAAACGCGCCGCCGACACACGTTGACAGGCTGGCGCGTCATATTCTCTTGCAAACAGACCCTCCAATTCTCACTCGTACCTCTTATAGGCGCGTCAAGCACAACAATGACCCCCTGTCAAAGCTCGAGATTGGCTCCATCCACGCGTCAGTGAAGGATGCCCGGCGCGACCTGGAGCAGATCGACCGTGATCTCGACCGAGCGAAGAAGGCTGTAGCAACGCTCTCGAAGGAGCGGAACGCGACGAACAGATTCATCGCCAAGGAGCTCGCGCTACTCTCCCCCATACGCGGCCTGCCGCGCGAGATGCTCGCAGAGATCTTTGTGCATCACGCGCGCATGTTCGCCGGCCACGACGGGTACATCCAGGCATCGCTCAAAGTCTCGCAGGTTAGCCAAGGATGGCGCAACGTAGCGCACTCCACTGCGATCCTCTGGGCGCGCTTCCCACTGTACTACTGTCCGGACTACATATGCACAGTGCCTGCGCTGCAGATACAGTTGTACGACCAATGGACCGCTAGAGCAGGCGTGCTCCCATGCGACGTGGCCTTGCGGAGAGCCCCAGAGTTGATGGCGGAAAACGTCCACGAAAATTATGAGACGCCGACTATGTGCGTGCAACCCCTCTATGGCGCCGGCCGAGGTCTCAGCAAAACCCAGTGGAAGATGCTCGACATGGAGTACATTTTCCACAAAACCACGACCTTGAAATCTATTGGACCGGTACGCTCCTTGACCGTCCACATCCCCCAGCCAGACGACGTGGAAAGAAGCGAAACCCTCGTCGAGAACGCCCCCAACCTCGAGGAACTCATCCTAGAATCAACGTACTCTCTTTTGGACAAGCCAATCCCCCTTCCGAAGCTGCCTTTGACCACCATAAAAAGCTGCGATATGGTCAGGTTCCCGATAACGAACGGGCTCCAGATCCTACGCGACGCCCCGGCACTCGAGACGTTTAAATGGACCACTACATATGTCGACACAGAGGCGGAGTCTCAGATGCCCGTCGTCACCACCAATATCCACACCCTCGACCTCCACGTCTGGGACGAACACTGTGGGGGCGGCTTGGGCCCTCTATTCGACCACCTGACCGCTCCCCAACTCAAGACATTCCACATCTTGTGGATGTATCGTGATGATCCCGAGGCAGAGGCAGGCGCATACTGGGACGGATCCCCCTTCATAACCTTCCTCACCCGCTCGGCGGCGTTCCTCACCTCACTCACCCTCCTGCACGCGGACATCACCGAGGCGGAGCTCATCACGCTCCTCGAGCACACGCCCCTGCTCGAGAAATTCGCCCTCTCCGACCGGTACGCGCGCCGGCACTGCTGGCGCTGGGAGGGCATCGCGCAGGTACTCGGCGCGCGCCTCCTCGCGCGCCTCCTTCCGCCCGGACCCAGCGACCCCACGCCGGGCCTCGTGCCCAAGCTCGAGGCCCTCACGCTGCGCGGCGGGCTCGAGGGGAACGACTTCTGCGACGCGGACATCTTCCGCGTCTTCGAGGCGCGGTTCCCCGCTGCGTCGGAGGCGGAGACGGAGTACGCGCGCCTCAAGGAGGGCGCGCTCCACCTTCTGCGGCCGGCAGACCTGCAGGTCGGCGGGAAGGTCTCGCTCGAGGAGCGCGCGGCACGTTTGAGGAAGGGTGGTCTGGCCTTTGACTTTACGACGCTGGAGCCGGACCCAGATGCGGAACAGGAGGAAGATTCGGGGTCCGACTCGTAAGGACAAAGAATCTAGTGCAGCAGATTTATTTATTTTCTATCGTAAAGATAGAGGTTCGTTTGCGTCGATGAATTGACGAGGCCAATAAGCTAAAGAATCGGCGCAAGAACTGTGGCAGTGCGACATAGTCGAGTGCAAGCATTTTGACTCCAAGAGAGCATCAGATGGAGGCCGGTGAGCCTGGAGGATCAAGGATCGCAGCAAGAAATGTCGGCCGAGATCGCCGAACTCATGTTCGAGACGTCTGCTCGACTGTAGCCGCCGCGGCTATTCTACTACATATTTGTTCGGTGTATATAACAACGGATGGTTTACGGTGAAACCCCATTTTCGCCTCCCAAAACAAAAAAGCCTTCACCGGCTCCCTAATCTCGGCGTCCAGTGTTTACCGGCCGCGTCCGTCAACTTGACGCCCTTTTGTCTAGCAATATTCCGACCCACTGAACCCAATCGCTTGCCGCTATCTGACGCCTGCGATCTGCATTACGATGGCTGGAAATGTGCGTACTCGGTCGTTGGCCAGCTTATGTTGTAAACTTGAATTTCGCGCAGGGCAGGGAGCACCTCGAGCATTTCTGTGTCAAGCGAAAGTAATAGTGTAACGTAAAGGACAGACCGATATTCGCAGAATGCGCTCAGGACGATTTTGGTCAAGCAAAGATGTGGCTTCCCGGGAGAGAACAAACTGAGTGGGGGGAACAAGCTGATTGTGGGGAGGAACTTGGCGATGTGAGCATGCTTGGCAACGTGAGCATAGTGTTGAAAGAGAGAAGACAGATTATATGCCCACACTGTATCGGAATTCGTCGCCGTCTTTGCAACAGATCAAAGTAGGCAGATTGGGGCAGATCCCGAGCACATCTATTTCCCCATGGGCAAGCATGATCTCAGTCAGTTTACTGCCGTGGCGCTCCAGGAACTCCTGCGCGCCGGGCGTGGGCTTTTCGTGGAAGTAGACCCGACGTAGTGACGGCAGTCTGTCGGAACATACGAGAAAGACAACAGTTAGAATCAAATCCAACGCAACTCGGCTTGCCCAAAAGCAGTCAAGAATGTATGATGGTATTCCACGAGTAAAAGGCACTCGAGGCGGCTCAGGGCCTCAGTGGCCCACCCCGGTTCTGGATCGAGACTAAAATCAACGACACATTTCCATTCCAGCGATCGGAGTGCCAGGAAGGGTCCAAAGACGAGAGGAGACTGGGTTTGTGCGGGAGGAATAACCTCGAGATAGAAGCGTAGAGCGGTGCCTCTCGTTGTCCCCAGCGCCTCGAAAATGGCCCAAGTGGTTACCAGGGTTCCGTTGAATATTTGAGAGCGCTGATATTGTGCTCGACTCTAGTGAAATTAACGAGGCTACCCAAAAGGGGGAGTATGGGCGCCACCAATTCCTCCGCTTGAGAAAAATCTGATTCGGACACGCATAAGGCCCTGATATGCGGTGCAATTGTGAGATTTTTGACCGAAATTTTGAAAGATACTCGGGAGCCTCTAGAATGACATCTCGCTAGAAATACGGTGTCACGAGTCGTATTTTCAGACATTGAACAAGAGAAGTTCGTCTGAAATGTACAAACATGAGATCAAGTCTATAACATCATCGATGTCTGGGGAAGGGCTCGATATGTGAACAGGGGAGGGGATATTGGCATCCTGACATTCATAACCATAAGGAATATCGACAAATGCTCGGTCTCTGGTAAGCGACTTCGGACTGTGAATTAGTTCGGGACATATCATTCTCTTTCAAAGCTGGAAGCACTCTGACAACTTCCCCACAAGGTCCCTGCTTTTGTTCCAGGTTGCTGAAAATCATGGATAATCAATCAAATGGAGAGGCCGGAGACACTGTCGGAAAACGAGATGTCCAGAGTTGAAGCAAGTCGGTAATGCTCGGGGAGCTTTCCAAGATGGCTGGACCGTAACCTCCTTCAAGTCTCAAACGCTTTGTGAACTTTCCAAGATCTTGGTTCGATTCAAGGGTGGCCTGAAAGAAGATCGCATCAATGATCGGGAATCACCGAGAACCAGAGATTTTTCGCAAGACAAACGACTAGGACCGCGAATGGTGCGTTTTCTCCATCCCAGACCCATTCTATGCCATTCTGTGCATGTCCAGCGTGTTCCTGGACGCAGCTTTCCTTATTGCATGTCTCGAAATTGCGTGGATTGAAAAACTGACTGTTGGATGTCGTCTAGCCTCCCAAGAAATCCAAGGCCCCGAAAGAAGAAAACACCGTCTCTCTCGGCCCGCAGGTCGCTGAGGGCGAGCGTGTGTTTGGCGTTGCGCACATCTTTGCTTCATTCAACGACACCTTTGTCCACGTAACCGACTTGTCCGGCAAGGAGACCATCTCCCGCGTCACTGGCAAGTCTTTCTTACATTTCTTCAAGTCAAATCTAATGGATATCCAGGCGGAATGAAGGTCAAGGCCGACCGTGACGAGTCCTCCCCGTATGCGGCCATGCTTGCCGCCCAGGACGTCGCCGCGCGCTGCAAGGAAGTCGGCATCACCGCCCTCCACATCAAAATCCGCGCGACCGGCGGAACGGGCACCAAGACCCCCGGCCCCGGAGGCCAGAGCGCCCTTCGTGCCCTTGCCCGCGCTGGCATGTCCATCGGCCGTATCGAGGACGTCACGCCTGTACCCACCGATTGCACCCGCCGCAAGGTCCGCTTTCTTCACCCTTCCTTTCCCTCAGTTAAATTCTAAGCCGTTTGCAGGGTGGCCGCCGTGGTCGCCGTCTCTGAGTAGCGTACTTTTCTGTGTTTAGCTACATCCAACGTCGCCGTTCGACACGCGACAGGTCCGCCTGTTCCGTGGTCGTCATCCCCAATGCCTGTATGAACGTTCCTTCGTCCTTCTTTCCAATGCTGGACTGCGGGCCAACTGCGGCTCGATCCGCTCTGAAATGAACCCGATCACTCCCTCGTCATTGCCCCGAGACAATTTGACCCCGCGGGAGCTCAGACTCCATGAGACAGCCCCTTTGTCAGTTAAACCCACTCCACGTAAAGCTTCAATCTCGACGCCCACCATCTCCGCGCCCTCCCATCTTCATATCATGCCCTCGTCAGTACCAATACCGTACGCCCGCACCATGTCGCGCTCGGAAATACCCGCACTTTGGAGGAGCGAGCGAACGCAGAGCTTCCAGCGCATGGCGTCCACCCCGGCCCGTCATGTAGCACTGCGAGAGCCCCAATACGCCGCGACGAGGCGGGACTCCGAGTGCGCCGCGGTTCAGAAAGTGACGCTGGTGCGGAGCCCGGCGATTAAGAGATCGGGGCGAAATCGCAAGACCAAGACCAATTAGTTATTCTTAATGTGTGCGTTCTCTTTCGGTTCATTCGCAAACCTACAAGGCTAACACGATGACGAATTTCCAGGTGTTCCCATCATAACACTGCGGTATTTGAACATGAGATTGAACGCGTTCACTCGAGTAATGTTATCAGAGTTTCTGTGTATAATCATGACAAGGAGAAACAATGACTGAGCTTGTAGTACCATGGATGTAGCTTCTGTATCTTTACAAGAGGAGGGGGAAATACTTTGTATTACTACTACAGCACAGAACGACGTGCACTATGCGCACCTAAGCGATTTTGTATTTCTTACAACCGCTGTTATATATCCACCTGGAACCAGAGGTGTTGTCACAACCGAACAGACAGAATGAAATAAAATGAATCTCGCCAACTTCATTGGATAAGTTGCGATCCCTGTGAAGTCTCGCAAAACTCCCAGCCATTGACACAGGTATGCCAGCACGTTTCATGTCCCAGGCTTATCGTCGATTTCCAAGGTTGCAAAATGAATCTCGCAAACTCCATTGGATGAACACGGAAAAATACGGTTATCGATCGTTATCAACGATGCGACCGCAATTTTCGCAGAACTCCCAGTCGCACGCTAGGCTTAGAGTCAGCAGAAAGTGATAGTATCGGAATCTGTCCTTGTATTACATTTGGAACCCAGTAGTCGGCCTCATAAATGCTCGTAGCCTTCAAATTACACCTGTTAGTACATCCCAAACCACAAGAATAACACCGCATCTAGGATGGCTTCGCCGAGCCAGACGACGCAGAATCCAGCGCAGCGAGCTGGTCCACCAGATCTTCCATGACAGACCGTGGCGGCGCTGGTGAGACCACCGGCGCGGTAGCAATGACGGACGAACGCTTGGTCGGAACGAGCAGATGGCCTTCCCCAGGTTCAAAACCCGGTGCGATGCGCCGCAGCGCGTCGCGCTTCCGGCGCTCCTTCTCCTCCGTGCGCGCGAGCAGGTATGCCTCCCTTCGCGTCGCGTGCGCAGCGAGGGTCGTACGCCGGGACGATTCGAGCGTCAGGATGTGCGGCTCGATCGTAAATGGGTACACAAACTGAAGTGAGATTAGTTTAGCATTTTGGAGCGGGGGGAGGCGGGGTTACGTAGGGCGTCACGGACTCTGGGAGGGGGTGGATGTCCGGGGGGATGGCGACCTGCGTAGGGTTAGCTGCGAGCCAGGAGCTGAGGGCAGAGCCTCAACTGGACGGGGAACACGGAGACTTGGAGATTTAATGAGCGGGACGCGCGCCGCGGGTCCATATTGAGCTTTCGCAGAAAACAAGGTGAGAATCCATGAGCGCCGCCGGGATTTGCGGAGACACACTTTGATCTGGCATGGAGGTCGGAGATGAGTTGGAGAGGCTGTAGGCAGACAAAGGAAAACAAACGCCTGGTCCCAAAAATGGCGATTATTTTGCGATAATTGATGGTCGACTCAGTAAGTTTAAGCAAAACAGTATGTTGGATTCTATACATGTGAGAATATACATGTGTACAAATACACGATTAACTACACTTCAATTTGATTCACTGCAACAGCTTTTCGACTCGAGACGAAAACCCTTTACCGCCAATGCGGTCGACGTACTCCAAGCGCAGAGCCTTGGTTTCTTGGCCGAGCTCGAAGCACGCAGGCGGAACGCTCACAAGGCCTTCTCGCGTTTGCCGGTACCGCAGAACCTCCGCGACGACGTCGGGGGGCCCTTGGTCAATAACCACCCTCAACAGCTTCTCTGCGCGGTCCGCAGGCTCCGCCCGGCCCTCGCGGAGATCGGGCCATATGCTGTACGCAACGTGGTGCACAGCCAGGAGGCGGAGGAAGCCCTGCAGCGGGACCTTGACGAGCGCGCGGAGGTACGCGCCGATCATCTGCGCGTCCGTCTCGACGGGCCACATGTACTCGCCCAGGTCAGCCGCGACGACGTCCGCCGGGCTGGTGCGTATCGTTTTCAGAATGTGGCCAAAGTCGTTCCACAGGTGTCGTCGGTAGTCCGGGGCATACCGCATGGAGGTCGCAGGGAGCAGGAGGCGCGCGAAGGTGGGGTGCGAGAACGAGATGGCATCGTAAAGGGCGACGAAATCGGTGTAGTACTGGTAGAAGGGGGTGGACGCGCCGAGGAAACCGATTGCGACTTGTTCCAGATCGGGCTGCGACGGCGGAGACGGGATGACGGGCGACGGAGGGGAGGCAGACGACGAGGCAGCGACGGTGAATGGCGCGAGGAGATCATCCATCAGTTGCCCGACGACGCGGTCGCGAAAGACCTCCTCCGCCGAGTCGCTGTGCACCTGCCCATGTTCCAGCATGAAAACCTTCATGCACCCGAACACGGCCTCGTCCCGCGTCAGAACAAAGTCCACGAACGAGAACCTGGAGGACACTTCGCGAGCAATCTTGGTCAGCAGCAGGGCGGCGCGCGTGACATCGACCTCGGAAGCATCCCACCCCGGAGGAAGATCCTCGAACACGGGCGACGTCCCGGAGCGAAGGAGGTGGTCGAGGGGCGAGAGCGTCCAATCTCGTGCGACCGGAAGTCCATAATCGCGAGAGAACGCAAATGAAGGCGCCGGGAGGCGCTGCGTCGTCACGCCCTTGATGGAAGTCGGAGACACCCACGTGGGCCCGACGTATATGTCCGTACGCGGCTGGACCGCCCGCGCAAGGAACGGCTTGATAACTGACACCCCGCCCTTGTCCCACACGGTTTGCGGGACATTTAACCCGCGGGAAATCGCCCACTGCGGCGTGATCAACGCCAGGATGTCTCGAGTGACCGTCAGCGCGAATTCTTCGTCGCCGGGGAGAAGCCGGGAGAGAATAGAGAGCGCCTGGGCCATCCAGACGTCCTGCGAGACGTCGGGGAGCCGTCGAGAGAGACGGAGGTACGCTGAAAGCAGGCTCGCAAGCGGGCGGAAGAGGACGTAGCCAGGCCCGCTCTTTGGGACGCGCGACCAAAGCGGATGGGCGACGAGCTTTGCACAAAGCTCTGAGAGCTGCGCAAACGGTAAGGTGAAGGGAGGAGCTGCTAACGGACCATCTGAAGCCGGCGGTAGACATGCCAGCCAAAGGCGAATTGCGGCGGTCAGCGTCTCCGCAGATCGGCCCACGTCTCTCAACTTCGAAGCGCCTCCCTGCCCAAAGTCACCAAGGCGGTCAGCGAGCGAAGTTATCGCACCCATGACCACCGCGTTCTCCTTCTCCCCATCCGCCTCGAACCCCGTCTTAACCGCCAACACAGACGCCGCCCGCTCCGACTCCCCGCCCCGCGCACCATTCACCCGCGTGCCCTCTAACCACGCCGCCTCCGCGCGCCACACCGCGGCCCATACCCCCCAATCCGCGGGCACGACCCCCAGCTCCGCGCGCAGCGCCAGGACGTCCTTCCCCCACCCCCATGCGCCGACCTGGCTCCACAGGACATCGTGGCTGGGCGTCGTCTGGTGCGGGTCCGTCGCACACACGGTCCACGCCGCTAGCACACTGGCCCACGCGCGCCGCACGCCGCGGTCCGCGCGCGGCGCACACACGTGCGCCGCGAGGGCGGCGAGCGGGACATGCGCGGTTCCGGCGATGTGCGCATAGAGGCCGTACGCTGCGAGTGCTGCGTAGAAGGTGAGTGTGCCCGCGAGGAGCGCGGGCTCGGCGGGCGGGAGGGCGGTGACGAAGCGGAGGAGAGCGTCCGCGGGGGCGGCGAGCGCCTGGGCGTTGGCGCGCGTGGAGGTCACAAGTGTCGTGAGGAGTTCGAGCGCGAGGACTGCGTCTGCGGGCGAACTGGGTGCGCCGGTGAGGAGGAAGGTGCGGAAGAGGGCGGAGATGAGGGAGGGCGTCGACACGATCTCTGTTGCGATGTCGTTCGTCTGGCGCGCTAATCGGCGGAGGATCGCTAGGATGCGGGCCTGAGAAGCCGACGAGGATAAATCCGACGGTGATTCCGTCTGCATGGACAGCGCGACGACGAGCTGCGGGAGGAGGTGCGCGAGCGGCACGGGCGCTTCCTTGCTCCCGAGCTCCACACCGCCCATATCCGGCTCGATGTTTAGATCTAAAGCCTCGTCGGCCTCTGCCCACCCGACGACGCACTCCCACACCACCTCGATCGCATGCGCGCCGAGGCTCCCGCGCTCGCTGAGGGCGTCGATGCCGGCGGCGAGCACGCGTGTCTTCAGGTCCGTGATCTCCGCGACCTTCATCGTGCCGTCGACGAGATCGGCGTCGCCCCGGTGCACCGCGCCGACCCAGCGCGAGATCCCGGCGAGCATGCGCATGCCGGCCGCGCGCTGCGCCTTGACGCCTGAGCGGGACGTCATGAAGATGTCGTCGAACGTGTACCCCGCGCGCTGCACGCCGTCGGCGTCCGGCGCGTGGTGGTGGAGGCCGAGGTGCGTCGGGAGGGAGGCGTGCAGGGGGGTGGCGAGCGGGGCGCCCGAGAGGTCGAACCGGAGCGCGTGGGAGGCGGGCGCAGCAGAAACGGAGGCAGGCGCCGCAGACTCCTCCATCCACGCGAGGTCGGGGTTGTGCGCGGGTGCGGACGGGAAGAAGCGGCGGCGGATGTACTCGGGCGTGCCTTCTTCTGGCTCGGGGTCTGGCATCGATGGGGCGACTCTTCCGTTCCACTGGCCCAAGGACACGACGTCAGAAGCTCCTTCAGAAGGAGGGGGCAGCGCGAGTGCCTTTTTGCGCGGGGACGGCGGCGCCGACTCGTATACATGCACGTCTTCCGGCGAGACCTCGGCGAAGCGCAGTTTCCTCGACGCGCGGCTGGCAGGCCGGGTGCTGGTTGGGCTTGAAACGGGGGAGAGGGCCGGTGGTAATGGTCCTGCATACAGTCAACGTCGATGCACGCCTGCAGGAAATTTGGGCTACCTCGGGGGACAGGAGACTTGCTGCGCGGAGACGAGTCTAGTGGGACTGCTGGGAGTGTCAAAATCATGGTGGAGTATGCATCGACGGGAACGTACCCTCCTCTAAAGCGTCATTTATATCGGGTTTCAGTGGTTCAGCGCCAGGCGGTGCCAAAGCTGTAAGAGAAGTTCTCAGCGAAAACGAAAACAGCTCCGAATTGGTGCCAGTACCGTCTGGAGGGGCCGTAGCTATAGATTCCGAAGAGTTAGAATAGATGGTGGTGGCGCGCAGACCAATGTCACTCACCGGGGCCTGGGACTGGTTAGAACATACACCGCTGAACAGGAAAACTGCGCACCAGTTTTGGCCCTCGCTTCTCGAACCTTCTTCAGTAAATCGCCAATGCCTGGGCCGAACTTTTCGAGGATCTCTCTCCGCTCTTCCTCGCGCTCTTCTTCCGTCATTGCCTCGACCCTGCGTTCATTCTCCCGAGCCATTTGCGCGCGCCAGTCATCACCATATTTGTCCACCGGTTGCGGGGGTGGAGGCGGTTTGGAAGGCCGTACGACGGGTACATTGTCCCTGGGTGCCGAATTTGCCTCTCTTGCACGCGCGAAAGCGCTCTTTTTGGAGCGATGCTCGACTCGAGGAAAGCCGGTTTTCGACGAGCTTGGTGCAAAAGCAGACGACGGCTTGGAGGTGGTTGTACGTTCAAAGACAGATCCAACCAGGGACGGGGTCGACATGGAGGCTCGAGTCAAGGTTACTCGCAAAGCCCAACTTGAAGTCGACCGAAAAGTGATCCGATCAAACGCGTCTTGTCTTTCTCGAATCTGTCTGTCACCCTTACGCTGGCGCGTTAAAGTCTGAACATTGGGCGTAAATAACTGCAACGATCCACTCTCCAAGCTCGAAATCGGGTCCATCCACGCGTCGGTGCAGGCTGTCCGCCGCGACCTGAAGCAGGTCGAGCGCGATCTCAAGCCCCCGAAAAAGGCCGTGCAGGCGCTCTCGAAAGAATGGAACACGACAAACACATTGTGCACCACTCGCGTATGTTCGCCGGCCACGACGGGCACATCCAGGCGGCGCTCAAGGTCTCGCAGCGTCGCGCATGCGACGCCGATTCTTTGGGTGCGCTTCATCTCGCCGAGACGGCTCGGTTACGGTGTTTGTGGGTGCCCAAAGAATAAAAATATGCCCAAAAAGGAAAAAGAGAAAGGGAGAGAAAGGGAGATTTAGACACCTCACCAAGGAAACTGGGGAAGTTTCTGGAGCCATTTGGGACTATTTTGGCGATGCCGGAACATGTCAATATTTTTTTCAGCGCTGCGCGCCCTTTTTTGAAGTGGAATATCTTTGTGAGAGTTTGCAACAGTGTACTCTCAGATTTATTTTCGGGCGCTGCGCACCCTCTTTGCAATAATTTTGCGAAATCTCCGGATGTTCCAGTGTCCATGGCTTTTGGCATGATATCTACTGACCAGAAATATTCTCGGAAGAAGGGGTACAAGGGCCCGTTATATGTTGTGTGCCCTGGCCACGGAGCACCTTTCGAGGTCAGTTACATATATTGAGGCGACTCATAGGGTACGGGAGTAGAGAGGAAGATACGTTTAGCATCGGAGTTGTGCACTATGAAAGTTCATTGAAACGAGGGACCAGCCGCCCACACACCTTGTATCACTCAATGCCCGAATGGGTTAAAGCCCGACGAGCGTAACCTGGAGAACAACACGACGAAGATTTATGAAAAGGGAAGTGGCTAATCAATACACACTCATCTATCGCCATCAGCCAGCTCCCGTGCCTCGAACGTGCCCCTCCCGCCCACGATCAACTTGCGGACATGCGTGGCGGCGTCAGCCTCGAATTTGCGGCCATCGCCCGCAAACCAGTGAACTGTAGTGGCGAACTGCCGCGCCCCGAGCCGGGAGGACACAAAGTCCAAAAGGATGCGGTCAGTGAACTGCAACCGCGTCACGAGGCGGATGGACCAGAGATGTGGAACTAGCCGAACGGGCGGCTCAAGGGTGAGATCGTGCAGGAGAGTGTCAGTGACGACAGCGGGGAAAGCAGAGGTCGGCGGGGGGTCAGATATCGCGAGCGACTCGAGTGATTGCAAGGACTGCAGGAGTTGGGACAGTTCAATAGGCGAAAGGATTACATGCGCTAGATCGAGCACGCGAAGATGGGAGTGAAACGCGGACCGAAAAGAGAGGGAGAGAAATTCGGCATGCGGCCAGGCAAGCGGCACGGTGGGGTATGTTTGGGACGTGAGACGAAACGTTCCGAGGAGGGGCAATGTAAAGCAGGCAAAGAGATCCTCCAGCAACTGCCTGTCATGGGTTGGGAGGAATTCATCATGGAAGCCGATTTCAAGACTTGAAATTGGAAGGGATAAGGAATGGAAATCATGGACAGGCAGTGGCAGCCTGTTAGTGCCGTTGTAGAATTGAAGATCTAAGGTGTCCAAGTTTGTAAAATGCGGAATGATGGTCATTGGATGTTCAGTATTCAAGATCCAGGTGTTCACCATTGTGAGGCGGCGGATCTGGTGCAGTGGAAGTCGTTCTAAGCCTTCGATGAAACCGCCAATCCGCAGTTCTGTCAGGCGAGGAGCAACTGCGAAGGCCCCCAGCGCAAGTCTCTCAGTCCCCCAGCTCCGCAGCTCGAGTGATTTGAGCAGGGGCAGTCTGCCCTGAACGGATGAGATGGGACGCAAGTAAATCACAGCGCCAGTGAAGGACACAGTCTCCCAACGTTCCGAGCTTTGCGCGAGCGGTGCAAGCTCAAGCGTATGTCCCGGATGCGTCTCGATTTCGATAGTCAGAGGAAGGTTCCCACTGCGGTCCATAATGGTCTGCAGTATCTCCAGAATCTGCTCCTTCTTACTACCAGGCCATAGTCGGCATACACCTTGGATGCTGGACCAAAGTCCCGGGGTGTCCACCACGAGCCGACGCCAGCGCGAGCAAACTTGGGAAAGCTGGAGGAGGGGCAACTTCATGAGACGCTGTAACTCCATTAAAGGAGCTTCTCTGTAATCAGAGGATGCGTCGTATTTGCTCAATTTCGGCGAGCAAAGCGCGAAAATGTCAAGAAGGATTTCCGCCGGCAGGGACTGGATGGGAGGAAGTGCGCCGCGGCACACGTCGCAATATGCATGAAGGATATCCCGGTCAGCTTCCGGCGTCTCGAGCGCACTACGGAGGCGAGATATCTCGGTATCGTATCTGGACAATTCGGATTGCGCAAAGTCGACCACCGAGCGAATGTGTAGTTTATCATGCGAGGAACGAGCAAAAATTTGATAAAGTGTCTGTCAAGAGAGACTAAGAGCTTCCCAGTCATCGAGAGGAAATCTATGTGACAGGGTGGAGAGCAGTTGAGACTGAGGGAAGGGCCTTTTGCAGCTGGTGCACAGGAACTGCGTCGGTGCCATGGAGGAGAGAAGGGAAAAGATTGGCCCGCCTCGTCTCCGCTGGCGCTACCTACACCGCGACGTGAGACGGAGTCTCCCCGGTCTTGACAGGTGGCTGTGTCTCAGCATCAAATTCAATATTCCGGGCTGACCTCGCTCACCCTCCTGCACGCGGACATCCTCGAGGCGGACCTCATCATTCTCCTCGCGCGGCGAGTTTGAGGGGAACGACTTCTGCGACGCGGATATCTTCCGCGTGTTCGAGGCGCGTGCGGAGCGCGCGGCGCGCCTCAGGAAGCGGGGGATGGTGTTTGATTTTAATTTTACACGACGACGGAACCCGATCCGGATGTGGAGGAGGGAGAGGAGGCTCGGAGGCCGAGTATTTTGTAAAAAAGATTATAACAGGGACATTTTCGCCTAGGGGCTCAACTTGCCCGAAGGGAATACATGATTGCGACTCAGTACTGTTGTTGAATTGACCCTCTGAACCCAAACATGACCTCCCCTTCGCTCACCCTCATCTCGACCTCTACGCTAATATCTCAAGGTGCCGAAGCAGCAAGTCCATCCCATTTCTCGTCTCAACCCATCTCGAATCGCCCATAGAAAGTATACAAAGCGCATCTCACCGCGGATCCGTCGGACGCTCCCATCCTCCTGAAGCACCGTTTCCGAAAGGGCTACCGGCACCCTACTCTGGATGGGTCCATCACGCGCACACGCGTCGCGGGTGAAGCGCGCGCGCTCTTGAAGTGCCTTCGGTAAATATCTCTGGACCACCCCTTCTTTGTTCTACAATGCGGCCTAGATCGGGCGTCAACGTCCCTGGCGTTCGGATGGTCGACGCGTCGGAGGGAATATTGGGGATCGAATGGATCGATGGGCAGAGTGTGCGCAAGCTTCTCCCCGGAGGGGCGGGGGAAGACGACGAGGAGCAAGAAGAGGACGACCAGATAGATTTACTACAAGAATACGATATATCAGTCGGTGCGTTATCCGTTTGTTCCTTTTGCTTGAGATTGTATTCACGCTGCGCTAGAAATCCTCATGCAGCTCATAGGGCAGGAGATCGCCAAGATGCATCTCGCGGATGTGATCCACGGCGACCTCACCACGTCCAACATGATGCTACGGCACCCCTCGACATTCAAGTCCTGCCATGCCACCCTCCGCACAGAACTAGTGCGCCGAGTTACTTCCCCGCGATTCTGTATATCCAATTAAATAAAATTTCTAGGTTTTGATCGATTTTGGGCTCTCGTACCACTCGAGCCTAGTCGAGGACAAGGCCGTTGATCTGTACGTCCTCGAGCGTGCGTTCACCTCCACTCACCCGGATGCGGAGCCACTGTTTGCGTCCGCGATGCAGGCGTACGAGCAGCGCATGGGGAAAGAATGGGCCGCCATCGGGCGCCGATTAGACGATGGTTCGTCCTTTCCTCTTCTTGGTATCCCCCACCGACAGTTTCGTTACAGTGCGGCTGCGCGGTCGGAAGCGCAGTATGGTCGGATAAAAACAGATTCAACGATGTAATACAACGCAATGTATCTTCTAACAGGCAGTCCTCAGGTCCCGAATCTGCATTGCGTCTCGCTTCCCGATCCCATTCCGTCCACTCCCAAATATTCTCGGCTTCGAACCCATGGCACCAGCTGCTGCCGCACGACGCCCACGCGTGTATCACGCCGCAGGTGGGGACCGCTGAATATCATGACGAACATTCCCTCGGATGTCCAGCCGGCCTCAAAGAAGCGATATCTTGACAGCTCCAATACTTTGAATCCGAGACTCGCCCAATCCACGCCCCCGTCCCATCGGTACTCATCGGCTGGCTACCCACGAATGAGCCGCAATGTTTGCGCATTCTGCTTGGCCATGTGCAGCCGGACGCTTGTCGAATAGCTCAAAGCCGGTGTCGTCTGCATCCACAGGGACCTGCCCTCGTCCATGACGATCTGCACAGTAGCACTCGTCGATTTCTAGCGCATCCCAATGGCAGAACCCCGACGCGTGGAAAGCGACCAGTGCATCCCCGGTGGGGTGAGACGCAGGCCATTCGGTTAGGATGGTGTGGTTCGGGAATGAGCACGCTATATGGCGATTCCACTTTGTCTACATATGAGCTGCGGAGGGATAGAGGGATCGGGTGGACGGATTATACGGCGTCGAATGCAAGGCTGAGAAGACGCATCCGTAGGCCAGTCGGTCTTCGCGACGAGAGCGCGCCACTGCCATTGGTTTACGTGACTTGCGGAGAGGAGATCCCACAGCGCGAGATGCCTGAAAACTTGGATGAGCAGTTCTGGTAGAGTCCGCAGCAGACATCGTGAACTGCAGGATCGTCAGTTGTGTGATCAACGCCACACAATGCTCGTCCTTCCGCCGTATCGGGCATTGTGATGGGAACGGCCTCAGACAAACTCTGCTGGTTGAAGACCCAGTCCGAGGACGATGTCAATTCAAAATTCACTGTCCTTATTCTCCGTCTCGTCAGTGGTATTCATTCATCTTCAGAATCAACTTCGGACATACCTATCACCGTTTTACTATTCTCCTGTGCTGGGCGGCGGATCCGCGCCAACATCTTCATCGTCCTCCGACTCAGAATCTGAATACGATGGATCGCGATCCCATTCCGAATAATTCCATTCCCAGAAATTCTCGGCTTCGAAACCGTCATACCAGCCGGGAGAGGCCCAGGCATGGATTTGCCTGCGCGTGGGACCTTCGAGCATCATCATGAAATCCCCTTGTGATATACACACTCTCGTGGCACCATCTAGCGTGCCCGTCTTTTTGTGGAAGTGATATCTTGAGAGTGTCAATGCCTTGGAATTATGTTTGGCCCACCCTCTCTCCCACCCAGGCCGCTGTCGTGAACGTCGCCCGATTCCAGTCCACTGGAACCCTTCAGCTGGATGTGCACGAATGAAGCGCAGAGTTTGTGCATTCTGTTCGTCCGTGTGAAGACGGACAGGGTTGAAAAACAGCTCATAGCCAGTATCGACTTCTTCCACGGGAACTCTGGCTTCCTCCATAACGATCTGGAAGGTCGGATCAGGTATCATAATCGCCACACCGCGGACCTCCTGATCTGTACACGAGCACACATCGGGGTATTCCTGTCTATCTCGATGACAGAAGCAAAACCCCGACGCATGAAAGCGTACTGAATGCGGCCAGTGCATTCCGGGTAGGGGCTGCGACGCGGACCATTCGGTCAAGATGGTGCGGTACGGTTCGGGAATGAGCACGCTGTACGTGATCTCGATTTTCCCCACATATGCTATCCGAACAGATTGAGAGATGGGATAGGCGGATTCCACAGCAGTAAAAGCAAGACTGAGTAGGCGGCTCCGTATGGGCGACTCGATATGGGGAACGAGAGCACGCCACTGCCGATCTACATGGCTTGTGGAAATGAGATCCCGCAGCGAGAGATGCTCGAAGAACTGGATGAGCAGTTCCGGTATTGAGGTTGCGGAAGACATTCGGAGACCGGCTGGAAGCACTGATCCGATGGCAATAACACCACACACTGCTCATCCATTTTCTATATCGGGTAGTTTAGAGGGCTCTCAAGCCGGTCAGAGACAAAAAGATCAGCATGAGGAGTTTTATATCTCGGACGTGGTTCGGATTAACGACAGGATCGTGCAGATTGAAAAACACGCAACAAGATGTAATAATGTATTGTGCCTTCGACCTTTTGGTACTCCGGACTATTTAATATGTGACCCGGGCAGTCGGATAACAAGGGGATTCGTGGATGAGATGCTCCCGGTAACGACGCCAAGGAGCGCCAAGGTCCGGATGGAGAAGATATTGGCGAGGGATGCGAATAAATTCGCCTTCACCTCGTTCTACATCCACCAACACCGAACATCTCCGTCTATATATATATATATATATCTATACTTGTACCTGCCCCTCCGCGTCAAAGAAAACTTGGAATCCAAATCCAAACCATCATCAGTTGAGTTCAGTGCACCATGTGCATGGGTGGCAACGTGGCGTGCCACTGAAGTGAAAAGGACAGGGATCCAATCGCGGAAGGTGGAAAGGGGTGCATTGTTTATCGCCAGGTAAATATTTGTTGGTAGATCCGGCGGCGGACGAACGCGGCGGTGGCACGTAGCGACGGGGCGTAAAACGGGCGCGGGAGGCGAAATGGCAGCGGCGGGCGGACCACGCTGCTGAGATATCGCGACGCATTGGCGATCTCCTGCTCAGCATGTTCGACGACCCACGCCGTGTTATTGCACGCAGGAGAGGGGAGGATCCAAACGGGACGACCGGGTGGCCTTGAGAAAAAGCGGTTCGTCTTCAAAGGGTGACGGACTGGCGGCAGTGTGACTTGCATGATACTAACTTTCTCCCGGACCTTATGGCTCGCCGGGTGCAAGGGGTCGCTAGCGTTCGCCTGCACGGCTCTCCTGATCGCTTCATGATTGGTGGCGAATTTCTGCGGAGGAATCAGTCAGTAGAACTAGTCGGGCAATACGTGTACGCACCGATTCTTTATCACGCACCCATGATCGCATACGCTCAAGTTCCCCGCACGAGAGTCGCACGCGCATGGCCTCCCCCCAAGCGGGTCCAAAACTAAGAATGGGTCGGAGAATCCAGCGTTCGCGTACGACGGGGACTGCGACTACCCAGGACGATTTGTACCTTGGATACGAGCGTAGCCCTCCCTCTTGGCCTTCGCCCCACGGAATCAGCATGGATGTTAGTCCGGAATCGTACCCGGTTATGTCGATCGAGTTAAACGTTGCGAAGAAACAAACAGTATAGTTGAGCCCCTGGCGGTCAAGAATGATGCACGGTCGTCCGGAACGGCGGTTGTCTTCAGGATCGAGGTCCTCCTTCATGCCTTCGAATCGCGACAGCTCTCGGGAGGTCAAAACATGACCTTTGGATACCAGATATTCGTGCCACACGTAGGAAATATGTCCAGTTCCTCCGTGACAAAATGCACACTCCCCCGGATAGAGGTCCTGGAACGGGACTACGGTGGGGAATTGGGATGTGAGGTAGGGTGCTCTCTCTTGCTTTAGGTGCCTACCATAACCCAGGGTCCACTTGAAATCTTCGAGTTCATAATCCCGAAGACTGAAGGGCCGGTCCCTTCTATCTAGTAGGTCCAAGGCGGCATGGATAGATACCCAATAGGGGTCTCGAGAGGGTGTTTCCTCCAGTAGGATCATCCCCTGGTTAGCTTATTCGCAGAACTTCGCAAGCGTAAGTAGGACAAGACTCAAAGAACTTAAGAAGGAGCAAGAGGAAAGCGGCTTATGCACCAAAAGGTTAGATCCTGGTGCGGACGGAAAGGGTCAAAAAACGGGCTTTATGTTGGATCCCAATGCGGACGAAATGCGCGAAAAAAACCTCTGTGTTAGATCCGAATTGTGGACGGAGATGGCCGGTCGGACCTGATGTTCGATCCATATGCTGACAGAAACGACGGCCAGACTTGAGATTTTCTGGGGCGCGTAGACGTGAGTTTTAAACGAGTTGTCTGGTTCTTATGAGTCAAACCATGGGAAATTAAGTCATTTCGCGCGAACTTTTATTTTTGTGAGATACCTCAAACGAAATCACGTCCGACGTATGAGGGTTCCTTTGTACAAAAAATACTTTTCCCCGCGCGAAAGAGGTTTGCGCGCGCGAAAGAAAACTTGCCGCGCGCGAAAGAGCTTCGCCTAATTTCGGTGATCTATTCCAGATTCCGTGATGTCAGATTCTTTTTTGCATCCCTGTAGATCCCCGTCGCTCTCCCATCAATCTTGTTGACGTCGACATCAAAGATCGGTGGCAACGTCGCCGCCCTTTCCGCCCTTCCCATCACCGACATCAGTTGTCCAGCCCTTCCTGCCGAACTCATCCGGTTTGGGCTCAAAAGAATTCCCGTAAAATCACGAGAAAATCTAATTAATTATTTTAGAGGCCAACCAGTCATTGATCCCTTGACGATCTTTTCTCCGCGCTGAGGGCGTGTTACCTCAGCGATGAATACCATTGAGTTCCAGGAAATAAAACTAACAGAATATGAGTGGAGCTGGGATATCCTGCCTTCAATTGTGTATTCACTGAACTGACGAGATTCTGCAACAAATAATCATCAGAACCTCCCATAAATTCTTTGTAGTCGTGACTCATACTTAGCTAGCCTGAGTTATTAGCTATAGAGTATCAGATTTGTCTTTTAGCTGTTCAACGTAGTGTAATGAATTTTTCAGTGGAATCGATGGCACGTGTAGTCAGGACTCGATCATCACCGCAATAAGGGGTATGCCAACAGAATTATATCGACTGTCATAAAATCCTGCGGAGTCTGACTGCAGGACACTACTTCAGGAACAAATTTGGAATGGATGTGGTTCAACTGGAAAACAAAGGGTATTTTAGGTGTTTTCTGTATGTAACTAATCCATGTTTTTGGACAGAGATATTGATTCTGAGCCTTTCAGTGACTACGGGGATGTACAGTCAAACCCCTCAAGACCCATGCACCTCAAAACCCATAACCCCTTAAGACCCATAGATTTTTCATGTAACCATGGTGGTGGGCGGGCGAAACCCATACATTTGTAGAGACCCATGATCCATGGCAATTTCCGGGGGTGGAGACCCATACTATTACTAAAAAAGGAAATTCCGTGATGATCGGACACAATATAAATTTCATTTTTGCGCCCGAAGCATACAGAAAATCATGGAAGGAGGGATCGCGCTCCTCAAAAAAGGCTTTGCTGCCCTCGAAAAACATGTCAGAAAACGCAGGACTGCCCTCGAAGACCGCCTCCAGCACCATGAGGTCCTCAATGACGCTGAAGACGCTTGGCTGGATGGCCCCGCCAATATGGTCGACGAGCGGCGGGCGCTGGAGATCCTCGAAAATGCCTCCGACTACGAGCGCGGCCTCTCGGGGCTCAACCAGGGCCTCCAAGCGGCCGTGCAGCGCATGAAGGAGTTTGCGGCGGGTGTAAAGACCTCTGTCATCACGTCAAAAATGGTGCGGCTGCCAGGTCCCAAAAGAAAAAGTGCGTGCCCGAAATTCTTCCCTTCCACTGCATACTGAGCACATGAAGGGCCTGACAATAAGCCCGTCATCCCACCTGGCAAGACACCAGGAAAAAAGAAGGCTGACCAGCCTGTCTTCACGCATGCCGAGAATGCAACGCTCCAGCAGCGGGTCGAGATTCTCGACTGGCATCATGCCAATGGGGGAAACCAGACGAAGACCGCGAAGCACTTTGCCCCCAAGTACCCCAATCTGCGTCTCAAGCAGCCCAAGATCGCCGACTGGGTGAAGAACGAAGCCCGCTTTCGCCGCGAGCATGCCGAGAGCGTGACCAAGAAGAGCAAGCGGACGCGCCAGACCCAACATCCTGAAGTCACGGAGATGCTGGAGCTGTGGGTGGAGCAGGCCATGCGCGATGGTATTGACGTCAGCGGCGAGGTTTTGCGCCAGAAGTGGATCGCATTTGCGGACCTTTGTGGCATACCTGAGGAAGATAGGCTGGCACTCAGTGCGGGATGGCTGGGTCGCCTGAAGGACCGACTGGGGCTGCGCGAGTTCAAGCGGCATGGCGAGGCAGCGTCGGCGAGTCCTGAGGCCGTGGCGAACGAGAGGAAGAGGATGCGGGAGTTGATTGAGAAGGGCGGATTTAAGGCGTGTGATGTCTACAATATGGACGAGACGGGCCTTT